>OZ032123.1:4790615-5033115 GCA_964026355.1 Pseudorhiza aurosa
CACACACACACACACACACACACATACACACACACACACACATACACACACACACACACACACACACACACACACACACACACACACATATACACATACAAACACGCATACAAACACACACATACAAACACACACAAAACACACACACGTAGACACACACAAAGCACACACACACATACACACACACACACACACACACACACACACACACACACACACACAGCTTATGAAAGGCCATACGAACCAAACCAAGAAACCTAATGATGCCAAGAGTTAGTAAAAAATACGGCCTGCCAATCAAAATTGATGACTGAGGGACTTTGATCAAATAAAAGCGCAAAACTCTCTAAAAATTCGAGCATCAGGCTTTTTAATCAAATGTTCTAGTAAAAACTCTGACATCGCTTCATTTTTTACCTGATCTAGATCATAAAAAGAAATTGAACGACAGCGCCAAGTCATCCAAATATTTGAAAGACAGCGAAAGGCATCAAAATCAAGCCAAATATCACTACTTAAGAGTCACAATCGTCAAACTAAAACTGATTTTGTTCATGCTTTGGGGTGCAATTTTTCATATTATTCAGAAAGACCATATATGATTAGACTGGAGAAGAAACAACGCATTACGAAGATCAGATGATGAGGTTAAAGGTCACTGAAGGTCCCACATGAAAGTCAGGGGTCACCAATGGTCAGCGTTGTAAGCATAAGTTTCTTCTGAAGCAAGGATTTATTTAGTTACTTATGGGCATCAATACGCAAATACGCAAAAACTCACCATCACATTTATTCAAGATAGTGATAATAGCAATGGTTATCTGTTGACTGAAGATTTGAGAATGATGGTTTAATGCTATGCATGTTGAAGAAACGCGAAAATCGCAAAGAAAACTGCAAACCCTTGGAGAAAATTCCGTCGGTTCCATGCCTCGGCATTCGAATTTTATGATAGCTTTAAAGTTTCCAGTGTCTTCAATCTAGAATATAACAAGGTCAGAGTTGGTGACTGCAGGATGCGGTATGGTGTCTATGTTGATGTTCAAGGTGCATGTAACAGTATCTCACTTCTCTTATCAAAACAAGTTGAACATACTCCCTCTGTCACCTGATATACATGTTGAATGGCCAGAACAAAAATTTATGATATACACTCCAATATGATTCTTGAGTCGTGTTTGGATGATATTTATCGTACATATACATATGAATTGAAGGGTCAGTCGGGGTATAAAGTTTCTTAACCTATTACGGCTTCTCCTTCTATGAAGTTTAGAAAAGAAAATTGAAGGGAGTAGTATGAATGATCCTGCTAAAGGGAAATTTACATTCTTAGCAACAGACCATCTTCCTTAATTGAAGAACAGAAGCCAGCGGCTGCTAAGCACTTCATCAGGAAACCATCTGTCTCCCAGTGATCCACTGGGAAAGTCACCATGTAAAACATAGATAACACAAAAATGACATCTCTATATAGCGCAACAACCATGTTCTCACTGCATGATAGGTCTTCTGATGTGGGCGGGCGCGCGCGCCGTTCGCATGGATGCTTGTAGCTGGTAGATATCAATTTAGTGGCACTGAAAGCCAATTCTTCTGGGAGAGATGGAGATTGAGCAACAATATAGGGGCAGCAAAACTTGATCTGGTAGCAAATGAACTAACCGAAAATCCCCTCAGCTATGCAATGTTTGAAGTAAGCCCATAATTATCGCTTCGGAGTCGTATAATTTGGCTTTAATAATGATATGTTATGTCTATGAAGGGCATGAAGGAGGAAGCACCAAGGAATATTCCTCTTCGACATTGCACGCTTCCAGGAAACAATATTCGTCTACAAATAATCTTACAAGAAATTCAAACATTTGACAAAAAGTAATTGGTCTCTCGGACCGAAAAGAATTTTTTTCAGTTTTTCTATTCTTTTTGCCAACATTTTTAGCTGCAATAGTAAATATCTTTATCAAATATTTAAGTTTTTCTACTTTTGTGCTAAAGTTTTCTCTTTCATCTCTCTGATTGGCTAAACTTAATATCATAGCAGAGTGATGTTTGACTTTATGATGGCTGATTATACAAAATTTTCCAGTCAACAGTCAACAACGCTTCTAAATGTCTTCAATACATTTTTCCAATGCATTTGCTTTGGGTGTTGTTCGTAAACAATGAAAAAGGCAAAAAACCTCAACATAAACAAAAACTCCTGGAGCTCTGTATATACTACATCATTACACCTACCTGATATGGTTTTATTGAGTCCTTGACAATATCTGCAAGGAGCAAAAATCAGAAATCAACAGTTAAATCACACCAAGCTTAACAAAGTCACAAAAAATGGTGTATTGCAATATTTGAGTTCATTAGAAAATTGATTCCCATCCCCTAATAAACTGTCTTGATCAGCATATGTAGTTCTCTATATAAATAATGCTCAAAGCAAACAAAAAAAATTTCCAAAAATAATACAACAGAGTGCAAAAATGCTGGTTTTTCTTTCATAATTCAAATGTTTGTGAATATATTGAGACGTTTAGAACGCAGACCAAACTGTAAACCATACAACTCATATTATGCATGCGTTAAATGTCATAATTTCATGCCAAATGTTGTACATAGCATATAACACAAAGAATTGAACAATTCAAGAGTTACCTGTTCAAAATACAATTAGGCTTTTAATTGTGCTTCCAATGACATTGAGAGAGAGAGCCATTTTGATGGATTATGAAAACCATATGATATTTGCGCATTTCTGCCAGCCCATCCATTTATCAAACAGGGATTAAGGCAAAAGTTTATAGCTCCATGATATGCATTTCAACCAAGGATTTGGTGCGTACATTTTAGGACATCAACGATTTGGTGTGTTCATTTTAGGATGTCAAGAAGCTCTACCTGGTAATAAGTATTCTGGCACTTTATCTGAAATTGCCATAATCTACTGTTAGGATAAGAGTTTTAGAGGGCTGCCAAATATCTTCACTCATTTGATGGCTTACTTGAATGTAGGACTCAACAGCATCAATCTGGAGATATGCAATGGAGAACTCAACTGCTAGGCTACAGCACCATTGATGTATTGAACAAGATTCTTGACAGAACAAAAAGATTTACCCCTAAGCTCAATCAATACAGATCACTTACTATATGTTCTTACCAATTGAATTTTCCCTGCTACATAGTTTGCATTTTGAGACAACACTTGCGTGCCCCCTGCCACCCTTAAGTGGGGCAGAATCCTGCAATGAAAAAAGCAAACTTGATAGACTAAGATGTCAGTTTAAGGGGCCTGTGTAAGAATAAGGAAAGGTTCTGAAAGATTCAATAAATAATGTAAGAAGGACTGGAATAGTGAATTCTCCTTCCCATAAAAGGGAAAATTGCATCTAGCAAAGGAAGGGAAAGGGAAGCAATAAAAACCATTTCATTGATGCTAAAATTGCAAAATCCATGAACAGCCATCAAATTTTTGTCATGAAAACTCACACAAGAAATTGATTTACGCTATGGGGCAAGGGGTCTCATTTTAAGAAACTTGTTATGTCAAATTCAATATTTCAATGCTATTTCATTCATGGAAATTACATGATGCTTGACACACTGCAAAGCAAACTCTGCTTGAAAATGAATGGTAAATAGTGCAATATCCTAGGATATCAAATCAAATAGGAACTGGCAATGAATGTCTTACCAGCAAGGTCAAATAGATGAATGCCTTAGATTCTTCACCACAGTTCAAACACTTGTGCTACAAGGAAAAAATAACGCATGAGACTCTTAAATGAATGGCTAGGTTACTTGAAATTGGACATGGCTGTGACTTAATAATGCACTGTCTCTTGATCAATTTTCCTGATACAAAATTAGGCTTCCAGTTGGCATCGCTTCATTAGCCAGCATTCAGTTGATCCATTCTTTGTAAATAGATGACTTAACATGCTAATCAGCAAAATGAAAGAAGACAAAGTTCTCAGTACAAGCTTTAATGAATCATGTTTTCTGTTTAATGCATCTGGTAGCTTTTCCGTTTAACAGATGATCTAAGACATCAATTTGTAGGGAACTCACATTTTATTGAATGTTCAGTTATCTAGACACATCACCAACAACATGGATAAAGGAAATGCTTTCAATCTGGCTAGGGCTTGAGTTGTTTGCAAAATTTGTGATCCAAATCATTTAAATCTTTTAACAATATATACATTCTTGCCTTAAGGTACCATCGGAAGTCTTCCCCATCAGGAATGAGATTTGTAACATTCTCTAAATCAGCTTTTATTTCCAAAGCAATATGCTACAAGAAATAAGCCTGTTTTGAAATACTCCATTATTTTGGTAACATCTAAATCCTTTTTTCAAAGGCAAATTTGGCATGCAAAATTCAAAATTGCACTCAATCAAAAAAAAAGCATTAAAAGGCATTTCCGGAAAATAGTACACATGAAAATTATCTTTTTAGATAGGTACTTAGCAGAGAAATGAGAGTTGTTCAGGATTCCTAGACAGTATTTGCCACTAAAAAGCAAAGCAACATAGTAGCCTATTACCAATAACAGCCAAACACCAAGGGAGTCCATCCAACTTTTGCTTGTAGAAGGCGACATAAATTCTTTTGCTGAGGTAGAAAGTCCCATCCAGCATCAGCTGCCAAATGGTTTACCGGCATAAAAAATCAGGGCCTTAAGATTCCTAAGCAACTTTCTACCAGCTGTGATACCAATCCCTGTGCCAACTCAAAATATAATGTAGCTGAACATAAGTATGGCAGAAACTCAAGGAACTTAATGAATCTGTGACCCCTTTTACTTTTCTATTTAGACCACTATCACCATAGTGGCTAACTGTTTTGGGTAAATGTGATAGTCCCACCTTATGAAAGGGTATTTCTGAAATGCAAAATTTGAAACTAGCTACCCTAATGAAACATTATTATGACCCAAAACGCTGCTCCATTTAAAAAGGCATTCCACAACACGTGTTTCAACGTGGCTCTCAGCTTCATAGGATTTTTTGGTCAAACCACAATTTTTCCAAAATCTTATATCTTTGAAGCATTTTTATTCTAAGCAGGTGTACCCTTTCTCAGTTTGAGTCTCTTCGTCACTGAAATGGCTCTGTTGTTGCTCTTTGTTTTGTTCAAAAGCAATGCATTAGTGATAACAGGGGGTACTCCACAATTTTTCCACAACACAACCATACAAACGGCTATCCCCTAATTTCGAGTTCTGCTGATTCAGCAATCTAATTTGAACGAATAAAATAACAAAGCTCCTATACCACCATGCTTTTTCATTTGTAGTTCGGAATTTTTCTGAGATCGAACAAGTTCCTGCAGCAGTCATTCAACCGCTCCCTTTGTTTTGCCCTATCGCCCAAATGGAGATTCGCCGTTGTTGCTGCTGCATGCAATCAAGATGGTAGATTTCTAAGGCCTGTCCTGCTACAGATTCTTCGTTTAAGATATTTGAAATCACGCCAGTGCAATAAATTCAACGCAGAAAATTTATTTGAAAATGTCACATCATGCTTTTAGAAGTCGAACTGTCATGGTTGGCCGAGCGGGCGTAGATGCAGCTTACCGATCACTGATGAGAATCATGAACACCGAGGGCCTGAGCAGACACATTCAGCTGAAAAGAAGGCACGAAAAACCAACGGTGAAAAGAAGAAGACTAGTTTATGAAAGTGCACAGAAGCGTTACAATGATGAAATGAGAAGCAAAGTTGGATTTCTGTTTAGAATTCAGCGGAAAGAGACACCTTGGAGCTGACGGCAGTGCTCTGTTTTACCGGTGTACTGTTTAGAACGAAGAAAAGTTGACGCTCATTGTGAATGCAGCAAACGTTGGTATTAAAATGCCGAAATTTTCTCAAACCCACAATATCTTTTACTGTATTCATTAGAAAATTATCGTGTGACAGTGTTATGAGAACTGAGTTTGTTGTGTCATTCTCAAACTACTTCTACAATTGAGTACAAGTTGTGAGTTCTGGGTCTACACTTTTTTTAGTAAATTATGTTGAGGAGACACCATGGCAATCTATGCAAGGCTCCAATAATGGAAGAAAGAAAAAAGTGAAAGGCTAAGAGCAGAGGGAAATCAGATAAAGTTTATTGATCTCAAAATGGAAAGATGGCAAGTTGTAGGATTCAGGAAAGTCTCTACACTGCAAAAGTGAAGGGGTAGCAGATGAAATAATTTCTGATTTGATAGTTTATGCGACACCAAAGGTAGTATTGACCAATAAACTGCACTGATGCTATTATGGATAAGATTTGAAGGATTGAAAAATGTGTACCATTTGTTGTGAAGAGAAATGGAACAAATTTGTTCAATGTCCCTCCAGCTAAAATAACCAACTTTATACATAGCCATACATACTACACTCCATAAATGCTGGTGTACCCCAGGGCTCTCTTATCTCCCCTATACTCTTCATTCTCTTCATAAACAACCTACTGACCTTTACGTCTTCTAGCAATCACTCCTTTGCTGATGATGCCTTCCTAAGTTCTTCATTTTCATTCAATCCAAATGACCATGCTTCCACCAATATCCAAATCCACAGAAACATTTCAGCTTTGCTTCTCTCCAATGATCTGACAGTTATTGAGAAGTGGGGTAAAGACAACCTAGTTTCGTTCAATCAAAGCAAGACAAAACAGGCTGTCATTTCACGCAAAGGTAATCAAAACTTTCCGCCTGTCCTCATGAATGTTGATGAACTGGACACTTCAGCTTCTTTCACCCAACTTCGTCTTTCTCTTTCATCTAATCTCACTTGGAAAACTCACATCCATTCCCTTGCTAAACATGCATCTCAAAAGCTCGGTTTCCTCGCCTGAGCCCGCGGGTTTTTCTCATCTTCTCACCTTCTATCTATATACAAGTCCCAAATCCGTCCTTCCTTAGAGTACTGCTCCCACGTCTGGGGTGGTGCTCCAAAATCTACTCTCTGTCTTCTTGACAAAGTCCAGTCTAAAGCCATTCGTCTAATCAATAATCCTAACCTCACCAAATCGCTCCAACCTCTTTCCCAGCGTCGTTTAGTTGGAGATCTTTCCATCTTTTATAGATACTTTCATGGGCATTGTTCTCAGGAGATCAGGGATGTTATTCCAGTTCCTCTGAGGCGTGTCAGGACCACCAGAAGCTCAACTCATTCACACCCTTTCCAAGTTTCACTGCCTACTTCACAAACTCTATCTCACAAATCATCATTCATCCCAAGAACATGCAATTTATGGAACGTCTTGCCTTCTTCTTGCTTTCCTGAGGCCTGCAACTTGCCATCTTTCAAATCTAAGATCAATAAACTTGATCTTGTCTCTCTATCCTCTTAGCTGCTCGCTTTCTTCTTTCTTCCTTTGTTGGGGCTTTGTATAGGCCACCATAGCCTTTCCTCAACAAAACTCACTAAAAAAAGAATAAATACATAGCCATGCATACATAGCCATACATACATAGCCATGCATACATAGCCATACTCACATAGCCATACGTACATACTTAGTCGCACAGCCATACGTACATACTTAGACATACATACACTTACCTCTCAAGTATTGCACCACCTTATCAATAATGGCGGCACCACTGCAAAATAGTTAGTGTAGGCCAAAATTCAAATCGCTACAGTAAGTGCAGCTTGAAAACGTGGCAGTTTTTGCGGGAAATGTTGAAAAAATTGCTGATGCCATACATTTCGCAAAATTAAACATAAAATAAATTGCAAGTTTTTTTCTAAATTTTACAAATTAACAAAGGCAAAAATTCGCAAAAATGCTGTTTGTTGGTAACTCTGTCATAAGTCTGATATCATCCCTAAAAGTTCCTTCGTGTGAAGAAAGGTCATCTTTATGAGCTGGGCCTGTGCTACCCTGCGACAAGCAGTCGCCATTTTAATTTCCTAGTCTTCCATTTTGCAACTCCATCAACAGTCTTGCCATCTCAAGATATGTTCTTTAGGAATAATCGGGCATTTTACATCTAGCATGTAAAGTGTGGTGCCGTTGTGCAGTTGTTAAGGTGGCATGCACAAACAGATCTGACTATGTCAACGTGTCCTGAGTTCGATTCCAGCATGTGTCAAATTTCCATTGGTAAAGAGGGAGGAACCACCACAATCAGGTAGTGTAGGGCAGTATAGGATTGTATATAGAATTGCACTATAGTAGGTAGGTATAGCAGGGTAGGATAGGATATAGTAGCATACTGCAGGATAGGAAAGGCAAGGATAGGACAGGGTAGTATAAGATATAACAGGGTTGCATAGGGTACTATAGAGTAGTATAAGGCATTATAGGGGAGCATAGGATAGGATAGGGTAGGATAGGGTAGTATAGGATAGGGAAGGGAAGGGAAGGGACTGTAAGGCTTAGACGGAGACTGGTATGGTAGGGTAGCATTGGGAAGCTAGTAGTAGAAAGTATAATGTAGTAGTAGTAATAGTAGTTGTAGTAGCAATAGTAGTTGTAGTAGTAATGATAGTAGTAGTAGTAATAGTAGTAGCAGTAGTTATATAGCAGTAGCAATAGTACAACAGTAGTAGCAGTAGGGCACTTTAGAAAGTGTAGGGGGGGTTAGAGTTAGGGTAGAGTAGTGGGGGAGTGGGGGGAGTGGAGGTAATGTGCTCGTACTGCAGTACTGAAAGTAATGAGGAGAGTAAAGGTGAGTACTGCGGTACGAGCACTTAGGCCCACTTAGGGAGGTTTATTGCTGATAATTTTGAATGTAAAGATGAAAGAAAGAAATGGCATTGCTCAGCGAGCTATCAGGCGGATTTCGTTTGGATAGGAAGTACTTTTACATATTTTGCATACATATACTTGTACTTGATCGATCGAGTTGAGGAACTTGGCAGCAGATTCCGCACAATTTTTTGAGAAAACTTTATGAGTCGATTCCAAGAAGACTTGCTGCAGTGCAATCAATGCGTGGTTACCCAACAAAATACTAAGAATAGAACGATTTCAATCAGTGTTAATGACAATTTATTTATTTTTTTCAACAATATGAAAGATTTTGTTTTGATTGGTAAAAATTTCATTTCCGCCTGCATATGATTCACTGCTAAAATGGTAGTCTAATTTGTACTCATTTCCTTCCGCTGCCCAAGCCACCCCGCCATTTTTGATGAGGGTGGTGCAATACTTGTGTGAGGTAAGTGTACATACATAGCCGTACATTCATACATAGCCATGCATACATACATACATACATACATACATAGCAATATATGCATGCATACACACAAACATACATGCATGCATGCATACATGAGTACATAATCACACATACATGCATAGAAGTACATATATACTTCACCACACAAAACACTAGCATGCAATGTGATGTGTATAAAGTAGGCTCACAAATTTGTCTTGTCAGCTGGTGGGGGATGGGTCACCTTTCAGTGCCAATAGCCTTAGCCAATAACATCTACCATGGTTAGCTAGACCTTGACACGGTGGCTGTAGCATAAAACAAAGCAAAATCAGCAGTGAAGTGTCAGCCCCAGGACCATGTTTTCCATTTCTTTCAAAGTAAATTATGATAGTTGCTCAGACAAAACCTTTTATCTCAAAGTTTCTTGGAATCCAAGCCCCTTGCCCTGGGATATACACCTCTCAAAAAGAGACACGCAGCTTCTTGAAGTTTTCTTTTGAACCTCATAAAGATTGTATTTTTCCAGTATAATGGCATGTATTCTATAAAATTTAAACTCTACCTAGTTATTCTCTCCACAGAATTTGTCTAAAGGTATCTAAGTCTTACTGTAAAATACATAAACGACTCGTAAAAATCTTGCAGCATTAAAACGTGCAATGGATCTAATTTTTTTGTTGGTTTGATGCCGGAATCATTGTTTCATTTGATATGATTTCTCCATAAAAAAATAATTTGTAATGATCTAAAGTAAGACCTAGCCTTGGTATTTCTTTTAATCACTGTCCCTCCTAGAATCAAGTATCGGTGTCGACACGAGCTTTCAACCAATCTCGATCGCAAAGTTCCTAAATATCAAGCTATGGCTATATATTTGGGTATGTAGCAAGTAAATAAAGTTAAGGAGTCTACTTATAAGTGCCATCGGCATTTTGCTATGTTTTTGCTGATGACTTCATCGCCATGCAGACGACTTGGAATAAATCGAAGACACCTTCGTGCATCTTTCGATGACAGCATTATTCCCAATAAGATTAATTTATTCAATATTCTATTGTAGGAAAAAGTTTAGAGCAATACAAAAACTGTGAAGTTTTAAGTCTTCCTTTGATATTTGACTTATTCGGTCCTTCCTATTCGTTCGGCCTTTAATCCCATTTGACCCCGGGGTCAGCGGTGCTTATGGGCGTTCATTTACGTCCGCATCTTGCTTGGTCTGGTATTAGGGAGTCCCGACGTTATAGTCTGGTACCATTCATCCCCATTTATTCGACCTTGGGACTGTGCTGGGAATGTAATTCGTGCGATGCCCAGTGACTGTATTACCCCAAGGGGAGCAGTATCATTTCACTGAGTAGCTCGATCGAGTATAATCAGTGAGTAGAAGGCCGGCAGTAGGTGGATGCAAATGGCCCAGAATGGGGACGAGCGGAGAAGATTGCGGCAACCACCCGCCGGCAGTGGCGTGACAAGCTGAGAGACGAAGAAGAATTATAGCATAAATAGCTGTATTCTTCCGAAGTATGAAAAGGTATGCAGATGTAAGTTAACCAATTTAAATCTCGTGAGCTTCAAAAATCCTTTCTGGTCAAGTTCTCCCTACGGTTGCAGAAGGCAGTGGCAGAAAAGAGTTACCGTGTTTCACAAAGATCGTGTAGAAAGCAGGCCAGGCATTGAACTCATAAACGCAACCGTCTATACTCGGTTCCTTCCTGAAAGTCTTGAAGAAACCAAAGGATGTTTCCATGTTTAACGCTTATGACTTGGAAACGGTACAAGATACCAGACAAATAACCGCAGATTCGAGATCAGGGCACTTGATCATACCAATTTTTAAGACAAAGCATGAAATGAAAATTCTTATGTCTTATGAAAAATTTTCCCTGGAGAGGCCCTTTAGGTGACTCTGTGGATTGGCTAAGCAAACATAGTTGAAACGGCTTCCTCACATGTGTGCAGGACATTTTTAAACTGCAAGTTGAAGGCAAGATGCTGTCATGCACCGCAGATTGGAAGAAGCTGCATAAGAAAGCACTAGAATGACTTGTGCCAGGTTTTGAGGAATAGCGCAAGTCATTTTTTTCAAAAGGGCACTCGAGTATTTGACCCACACTTCCCGTGGGTATTGATCGTGCTTTAAAGTAAGAAATGAATGAAGGCTAAGAGTGGATATTTTCCTTCAGTCAAGCACAATATTTTGCTACACTCTCGACGGCCCTTTTGCAAGAAGGATTTGTCACAAAATCTGTTGAGCGAGGTCTTTCTTAGCATAAATATTGATCTATTCTTTTTCGCTGCAAGAAGTGATAAGCATAATAGGCGTATGAAAATATGTGATTCAGTCGTAGGAAGGTCAACTGGAGAGAGCGCTCTTATCACAATCACTCGGAATTGAAGTGTTTTAATAGACCTGGCCATGTGAGGGTGTATGCTCAATTCAATAATATTTGCAGTATATGGTTTCCGTTCTATTGGTTTACGTAGACGATACTTATTTGGTTTACAATCACTGGCACTATTGGTAAGGTACTCTATCCAAACTGTGTCTTTTTGACTTGTAAATTAATCAAAAATTTATAAGAAAAGATGCCAAACAACCAAATGAGAGGAAAAGACCTCCTATGAAGAACAGGAAGGAAAAACAAGTTGCAGGCAAACTTAAAGATTCCTTTTGCAGCAAATGTGAGAAAAGCTGCAGGCAGGAATCCGGATTAAGTTGCCACGCCTTTGACACCTAGATGCCAGGTCTTTGAGTTCAGCCTATAGGAAATTTCACTTCTTTTTTAAAGGAAGCTGAGTTTTGTTGAGCTTTTGTAACTGTATGTGCTTGCTACCTGCCAAGCACCTTCAACCTATTTCAAAAATCTGTTAAGTACAAATCAGAAATGTTCTGTTGCTGGTTTTCTTTTTTAGTGGGTTACGTTGAGGAAAGGCTATGGTGGCCTGTACAAAGCCCTAACAATGGAAGAAAGAAGAAAGCGAAAAGCTGTAGAAATTCATCAGAGATTTGCTTTGAATTTGTTAGCATGGGTTCCATGGGCTGGGTGCAATACGAGTACACTAGGAACCGTTAATGAGAGATCCATCTCAAACCCTGTATCCACCCTGTTAACTAAATCTTGCTGAGGAGACTCCCAATTCATTTGGTTGCCAAGTCACGAAAGATAAGCCCAGAAGGTAGGCACGAAGGGCTGAGACGTGTACTTTGCCTTCACACATAATAAACGAAAGGCCGAGACACATCCGGAAATAGCACTCAGTGTAATAGTTTTTAGAGCCATCTATCTATAAATATTTAGTGACCATATTGAAAAATTAAATTTTGAAGTAGTAGGAAGCAACCAGTTGCTAAAATTTAGCTGACCCATACCTGACCTCTTAGCAGAGGTTCTTAATCTTCAGAACGAAGCTGTTCGGTGAGTCCCATGTGTTTGTTATAAAGCGAAGAAGAGAAGCTGCAAACCAACTGCTCGTCAACACTGGGGTAGACATTAACCAGCATCAATCGATGCCATTTTAGAACAAACGATAGTACTTAAAGGCTCTACCACAACACATTTGTCCGTCCATTTTAATAGGATGGAAGAACGTCAGGGGAATATCGGGGGGAAAGCAATGAATTTATTTGTGCATAAACGTCATTCAAGAGTCTGTTTCTTCTCTAATCAATGAACAGGGTGAAAATTCCTCTTCATTCACTTCACATGGAATCTTGTTTCAGCAGGAAGTCCTGGTCACAATAGTGTGTCTGAGATCATTTTTTCTGTGCAGCATCAGTGCCCGAGACAAGTGCCTAATGGTGTCCTTGGGAGGAAAATTGCCAACCAGTGCTTGCCAATGTACAGAGGGACTGAAATGCAGAAGAAAACTGGGATAATGCTTAGATTGTCTAATGAACGTGAAGCCTTGGAGTCTCCAAAACTGCTGACAGCCCCCTACTAAGATCGAACGATGAAAGCAACGAGAGAATTATCTTCTCTTCAAATAAAATCTCAAAGCAGAGGAAAAAAACTTTCCCAATGACGATTTTTCAAACGTCACATGACTCATGCTTGTCAGTTGGCAGATGTATGCCTGTTCACACTCGGGTTAAATTTGAGTTACTTCTGTTCTGCAACAAGACAGGTCAAGTCATACGAGACAAGTGAGCGTTGCTGTATGTGTACCCAGTAAACTTTGTAAAGGACTAATTGGTGGTAACAAGGGAGGCGAAACTTTTCAAGGTACAATAGACAGCAACTGACTGCTTTAAATAAAAGTGCCTTTTTCGTGCAGGATTCACAGAGGAGGGTTGTATTGCAGATCACCCATGAATTGTGATATGGAAACAGAGGAGTGGCCTGTGTTTATGTTGGCCACTTCCTTTGAGGTCGACGCCCGACAGTTTTTAATCCGACCCAATTCCAATGAGAAAAACGCAAAATAGGTGCCGTAAAGCGAAGTGTTAATCGAGTGACACCTCAGGTGCTGCTGCGATTACACCTTGGTACACGGGACAGAAAAGCAAATTGAATTCACTCCTTCCCCTGAGTAGGCGTGACATCAAGTACTAACTGACCATTTTCAATGGCCTTACTTGTTCAGTTTTGCGCTGATTGTGACAGAATTAGTGTTTTTTGGACTTCCTTTAAACCTCTAGGCCCATAGTTAAACTGCGTATTGAGGATAGCTTTGGATCGCATTCGAATAGTCTGAAAGCGTATGCCCATCAATTACATTAATGTATAGCACGTTGCCTGTAGCGAAGACTTAGCCCTCCGTTCAAGCTTTGGCACTCATTCTTTCCTACATATCTTCACGGGTCTTCACGCTAACAAATCGAAGAAGGCCACCTGGCACACACACAAATGGCCCTCAACTTTGATTGTGACTTGCGAGATTTGGCTTACAAGAATGTCCTTTCAAGGACAGATTCTTCTTATTCTTCTTCTCCGTAGCCTATTGAGGCCGTGGCTGCATCGGACAGATCGGCTGCTGAAAAAAGCCCACCTTTTCCTGACGTTGCATTTCTTTCATTTTCTTGATTTTCTGACAATTCAAGGTGAAAAAATAGACTTGTATTGGACAAAATCTTTAGACAGCTCCTTTGACAGATTTTACTGATGGTGCCTTTTTGCAGCAGCTGATAGACCGTTCCAAGCGTTCACTCCCCTAAAAGAGAATCCAAAGTGTTCCTTAAGCTCACGAAGAGCTATGAGAGTTGCGGGTGAGCATATTTTTTAGATGAAATGGGGAAAGGTCATTTAGAGATTTATACATCATGACAGCTACTTCATAATCGATCAATCCCTGGATAGATTTAAGCTCAATATTTGGGAGCAGCGGTTTGCTTGTGGTATTATTTTGGCTATTAGTTATGATTCTAACAGCTCTGTTTATAATTTTTGTAGTTTATCTAATTCCGTTGCACCACAGCAGCCCCAATCTGTGTCACAGTACCAAAGGTGGGTCTCCAAACAAATAGGTTTTTCAGAAGATACTGTGGAAAAATGCTCTTACCGTGTTTCAGAAGGCTATCTACGCGCGGAACCATAGTTGCGGCAATATCAACTTGTTTCCTCGAAGTTAGATGCCTGTCAATTTGAATTCCAAAGTAGTTGGTATCTTGGATGGTCTGCTTTCTAGTATTTTGACACGCATTGAGGTCTGGGTCCTAAAGGATGCTTCACTCTACCTGCGTTTTCCTTCTTCTGCTATGACTAATCCCAAGCTGGTCATTTTTCATCGCTTCCTTTTGCATTCGCTTCACTCGCCTTCGATGTGTTCGTATTCCGATTTCGTATTCCTTCATTCATGTTGTTCCTAGCTCATGTTCACCTGAAATTCGTATTTCTAGCTGCTAACAACATTACACCTCGCACCTAATTCATTCATATTTATATACATCCACTTTCCGATACACAAAGAAGTTGCTTTGCATTTTTAAATCAAGTTTGCCTTTAAAATCTCGCTCTTTTTGACGAGTAGATATTATCGCCAATTGAGTTTTAGGACGTTCAGAGACGGGTTGTTTCCCATGAGCAAACTATTAAGCGAACTGAAATTGATATTGTTTCATCCCTAACTATGCATCATATTTTCCTTTCCTTTTTATCAATGAGCAATCACTTCTCCCTCCAAAATCTCTGAATGTCTTCCTTTCATGCTCAACTATTTATTACTTATCCATAATTAATAGATAGCACGTTTGCTAAGCATTAGTGCCATGCCGTGATATCGTATTCCATGGGATGGACTGTATCTGGAGTGCATCATATCTGGCAGAAACCTCGTTAAAGTTGTCAGAGGTTTCAAAGGAATATGGCCCGCAAATACCAATTTTACGAATACTGATATCAGACCCTCCGGTTGCGTCGATTGGGTCTGGGGCACAAACATAACAACTTGGCAACATTTCAACTAAGCATTCTTCGTATGTTTGTCGTAAGAGGCAGTTTTCAAAGCTTGTTCTGTCTTGTTTTTTTGTTAAATTAGGAAGGGAGAAATATAGCGTACCCCGTCATTACGTTCTATTCACTTTTAGCTTGTCGTGTCACCTATCTTTCTAACCACATGCATAGTTGCTGCCGCCTATCTTAAATCATCCTGAGATAGTCATCGTTGACAATCTAAAGTTCTTATGAATCAAGTAAGCAAACAGCCTCGTCCCTAATATGAAGTAACTTAGTAAGCTAAAACGAGGCCAGGATGAGTTCCCTTAGAATGGGTGTTACATTGCTGACTGCGCAGGAGATGTTTGGTGTTAATTTTTGCAGTCGGACAGTAGCTCGCACGTCTGCGCCAACTTCTCAAAGCCGTGACACTTGATCAAAGTGTAATTGTACTGGATAGCAAAGAAGACAAATACGCTGTTTGTGAGCTCCGAAATGTTTACGACCTGCACCCTTAGTTTGGCGGTGCTCTTAACTTCACAAACAGCTTTTGACCCCTTCAGTGCAGGATAAAAAGCATTATAAATACCGTTGTTTAAGCCCTGCTAACCTTTTATCTTCTTGTTTCAAATTCCTAAAGTACAGTTTATCTCTTAAAGACTCTAATTAATAGCCCCGAATGCAAAGATAATAACCTGTGGCAAGTTTTCAATTGCCATCTTAGCTTTGATGCAAGCATCTCGGCGGGGAAGATAAGAAGATTCCTAAGCCCATTCGCTGCCCATGGAAGTGAACAACACTACACAAGCATTGCGTTTCCTTTCGATCGATATCACCCAACAAATCTGGCACTCTGAAGTGCGGCGGAAATGTGACTGTGCTTTGACAACCCTCTGTGTCTCCTCCACCTGCTCTGAGCCCTGCCTCTCCAAAGAATCCAAACAGCAGATAAACATGCAACAGGTTAGAAGTAAAATACCATGCGCTGCGTATCAGCCAATCCCCAATTGGGGTGAATGGTGAGGTGAACCAAGAAGAGCAAGGTTTTAATGCAAGAGAGCAATGGCCCTTTGGCTAATGAGAGACAGCGTACGAATAAGAGTGTCGATAGGAAGCCAGAACGCTTGACGGGGAAAAGTGCAGTTTACACTGCGTTGCGTACTCGATTTCGAGCGTAGCAGAAACCAGAGACAGGGCTCTGGATTTTTTCTAGGCGAGTGGAATTCGTGTGGTTGTTTCCCGTTGCCTTTCTCACCAATAGCGTTTTTAAAAGCGACACATGGAGGAATCGAACAGACAACCCCTGTGCTGTGAGTCCGCATGCTTAACCACTACGCCACGGCACCACAGTGCAGTTCACGCAGCACAGCTTAATCACAGAAAAAGAAGGATATGATTCCATCTGGCTTTTTCAACAGCGCTAGTATCTGGTGGGACGGAGTGGGCTTTGGGTTTGTGGATTTGAAAGTAGACATGCGACTGAAGCGCAAACACATCAAATGCTCCACATCCCCAAGACACGCCATCATGTCGTTGGTGTAAAAGGAGCCAAACAAGCTTATTATCAGTGGCGATCAGGTGATGAAGCGAGCGTGCCAGTAGCACGAGATGATCCGATGTTCAACCGGATGGCGATAAGGGTGTGATACATTGGTTATCTCTTCTTCCCTTCTAGCTCTGGCCTCAGTAAGGTAGATATGATTATCATGCAGTGCTTGTGCTGATGATAAGAAATTGAGGAGAAGTCTTGCGAAATTCACAAAATCACTCGACTCATGAATGACTTGCAACAATTCACAAAGAATCATTCATAGAATCTCGACTATAAAAGTGACTAGCCCTTCGATGTTTCAACCGTCCCAGCAAAAAATCCATCGAAAGTTTTTTTGCGACCGAAGCTTCCAATAAGCCAGACGCTGCGAGTTAAAAGGCTTGCAGCAGCTAAAGGCACATTCTCTCAGATCCTATGGTCAGTGATTCAAGTCTCATCTAGGGCTTAACCAGAGTCACCGTAATTCCAAGCATGGAATCAAGAGGTGTGTTACATCCAGAGGAAGGACAAAGACACTTCTCCATAAGCATAGCTTCTTTATCGCCCTAAAATCGACTCTCGAATGCTAGGTAGAAAATGTGGAAATGGATGAATAGCCATTTTAGTTGAGAAATGATAGCACACGTTTGTCACTAGGTTCATTACTAAACCTAGTAGGTCCGTTTTATCCTTTCTTAATTCAAGGGGATACCCGGAGCGATTCGTTGAAATCGCTTGGCAAAATTTGTAAATCCAAGTCCTAATACATCATATTTCTCTTGATCTGCATGGTTAAATTCGATCTGCAAAAATTTCCTCGTCCAGTCCCTACCGAAGATTTAAGCAAACACAAAGTCGGGTAACGCCGAATGAAGGAAAACATGTACAGCAGTGTACGATTTCGGGACGTCGGTAATAATTTGTTATAGGAACAGAGTTTTACAAAATCATTTTGTCATACATGTAGGTTTCTTTTTAAAACAGGTGTAATGATCGTTGGCAATTTAGGAGAGGCACAGTTTTCTCACTGCACATACAGTTTGCTGTTTGCAGAGGCAGTTGGGACAGTGGTTAGACCACACGCCTACTGCGATGAAAGCCATGGGTTCAGTCATATTCTCGTGCACGTTTTCGGATGCCCTCTGCTCGTCCGCCTGGCAGTAAGATTGCAGCTAGCTTAAAGCTGAAAGTAAAAATGCAAGGTAAGATGCGGCGGCAAAAAAAACTTTTGCCCAGGATGGTACCTTTCTACCAAGGTGCTCCACGATGATCTTAGGAAGTGTAGGACTCAATTCTGCTTTCATACTGCTGTTAAAAAGCTGCTGGGAACAACTGAAGACTTTATATATCATAAAATCATGCTGGAAAATTCAAGAAATCTTTTGCCTTATACATGGTGATTTCCCTTTTTACCCCGTGGAAGATTAAGCAAATTGAAATAATTCAAACTCAGCTGGACGAATGGAAAAAACCAGCAAGACTGCATCAAAACGATAGCATATGAGGTGCCCCACTTCATGCGTAGATTCCCTATTGCTTTGTTCAGAAATTAACACAGAATCATGAATGTTGCTACAGAAAATATGGAACAGTCTCTCTGAACCCAGTTCAGCAAATCTCACAGCGGAAAAGACTTCAAAAATTAGACAGGGTGAGGATACATCGACCATTCACGATTCCAAGAAGAAACTCTTCTACTCGTTGCGTCTCAGAACCTGTTGTTCTTTTGGCTTCCTCTGATGTACAATTGGTGAAAGAGAGCTTAGATTATCTTAGTTTGCCTGCATCATTGTGCAGGATGTCACTTAAGAAGCAGCAAATAGCATAGAAAACATTTTTCTTGCAATCTCAACAGAAGAAAATATTTTCAGTCGAGGCTGACAAGCCGCTTCCTTTCACTCTGGCAAACGTATTGTATTAGTCAACAAGAAGATTATGTTATTACGCGATTCTAGGCTAAGCTGTTAAGGATAGCTTGGAAGGGCTTATGGTTCACCATATAATAAATAAGGCCACACATACATGTTGGCTGCTGACCCCAAGGGCATTCCGCAAAGCAGGGATACCAATTAGTTTAAATCATTTTGTAAAGCCGTCAGTGGAAAAGATGAGACGACATGGACAGTTATACCGGCAGCCGGTATGAATGAAAACTAGTGTCAGTATCATATAGAGCGAATCCAACTGTTTCGAATTACTGAGCTAGGAGGATTACGGTGAAAGAATGAAAGGCAGTTGTGATGAATTTCCCTCTGCAAAATTTAACAATCTTGTTTTGTTTGATCCATTAAATATTTGATGTTGAAGTCAAGGGGATGGCGGAGAACTTAACTTTTCCAGCAGTCTGAATGCATTATCATGCATACATAATCATGCAATCATGGTTCTGGCATAGGAACGGAAGATTTTCAGGTCAAACATAGAATGAGGACAACGACATATTATCTCATGCTTCCGAATCTTTATTTTGGGTTTTTATTTCATACGGTTTGGATAGGAGGTGCGACATGTTTTTCTGCGACCTTTTTTTGAATTAAATTTGTGCACCAAGACTGCAAAATAAGGCCGTTTTTGAATAGATATAGAAATAGCATGGTGGAATTTCATTGATTTTGTGTTATGAATTAAGCTTCAAGAACAGTTTGGGATATTAGGTGATCTGCTTAGGGTGATTCTCACACCAGCCTTGCCATGCGTAAGCAAATTTCTTTATGAAGAATTTACAAATTGGTCGGCGACTTAAGCCTTTGTTCTTCAGTACCAGAACACCAAATATAGAGAAGGTTTTTGGACCCCAGTAGGTCTAAATGGAAAGGCTAGGCACTTATCGGAAGATGACAGCTTTTCACTGGAAGCAAGTAACGTCAGATTAACGGTGCATTAGTATATTTGATTTATTTTGCAAGGCAAAGAATGCTACGAAAATGAGTTGACAAATAGTGTTTTTTTGTTCTTGAATGGAAATTGGTACATTATTGACTCAGTGAGTGGTACAGTGTAGGCATTCATGTTTGGTTTACCTAGCCATGTACAATTAATTTCTAATCAAAATGTTTCAAAGCAAAAAGTGACAGTTCCGACCAGTGCACCAATGTGCTTCCGAATGGTCCTTACTCGGCTATATTTGCTTTAACACACTGTAGATGGATTCTTAGTGTAGTTTTGCATTCCCACCATAAGGAGATGAGAGAGATCTGTTGGGGTCCTCCTTTGCTGCCCCGTAGCTTCCCTGTAGCACCTGCACAGCAGCACGCACATCAGTGCGCAAAGCAGCATGCACACAGTATGCATGGTATTTTCCCCTAAATTTTACGATCGTTTATGTATTTAAGAACGCCTATTTTTTGATTCGATAGATTTTAGCACAAGCCGGAGTACATGTAGGATTAAAGCTAACAAGAAAGTCTCTGTTTGTCTTTTTGCTCATCTTTTTCATAGAGAGAGAGAGAGAGAGGGGCACCGTTAGGAATAGCGGTCCCAACAGGATCACTGGGAACAAGTTTACAAGCTAGAAATATCCTTCTGGTCAAGGACAAGGCTCTGCATTAGAGCAGGCGAAAAAGAGTATGATACCAGAGAAGATACCATCTAATAGATTAGAAAAGGATACGGAGAAGAAGAGCACAGTGTGTCAGGATAGCTCAGTGGAAAGGTTCTTGCGCATTGATCCTATGGTCAGTGGTTCGAATCCACCCTCAGCTAAACTTTCACTGAGAATGAGGACAGTCGTCAGCTCTCTGTAATTTCAGGTGAAGAAATCATGAGGTGTCGTCACATCGAGAGGAAGGACCTGGGCACTATTCGATATGCAAAAGGCTTCTCAGCGTCTATTACGTATCAACTTGAAGAAAACTTTAGGAAAATGTAACACAATTTTCGAACGAACACATCACTTTGGGTGCTCAGTTATCATTGGGAAAGCCTTATAAGAAATTATTCCAACTTAAATTTCTGACGATGAAAATAGGAATATGGCTTTTTGGTGTAAGCAAGCAAGATAACACGCTTGGCTCTGACACGCGAATTTTAGTTTGATTTTAAAAAAAAGCGGGTACTTAAACTTGTTAAAAACTGTCATTTCTATTCGAAAAATCTCATAAAAAGATATTTTTAGTGTGCTCATTTCAAATTTTGCAGGCTAACAGTTTTAGTCCACAAACTTCAGTTGGGTAACACGGGCTAGGATTTTGCACTTTTAAGTGTTATACATACTCTTTGAGGGAAAAGATGAGGGGGCTAGTCATGAAAGAAAATTCTCAAGAAATGTTACTTTTTTTTCTTGTGTTGAATCTAGTCGTCAATTAAAGCCTGGTCCTTATCCTTACCGTAATACAGATATTTCTAGCACACCAGGACTATAGTATAGCATTTACAACCAAAATTATGACGAAAAAAGCTTCTGAGATCATATCTATAAGCTGATGTTAATGATAATAGCAATTATGACAATGGTGATGATGATGATGATGATGGTGATGATGATGATGATGATGATGATGATGATGGTGATGATACCAACTTTCACGATATGGACCTGATGACGATGATGGTGGTGGTAGTGATTTGATGATGATGATGGCGATGATGCTGACGATGATAATGATAATTGTGATAATGATGATGACAATAATGATGATGATGATGATGATGATGATAATGATGATGCTGATGATGATGATGATGATGATGATGATGATGATGATGATGATGATGATGATGATGATGATGATGATGATGATGATGGATGGTGATGGTGATGGTGATGATGATGATGATGGATGATGATAATGATGGATGATAATGATGATGATGATGATGATGATGATGCTGATGCTGATGATGATGATGACTGGTGTCATTGTACTGTCAGAATGAAGACTAAATTCATTATTCGGAGAATGCCAGGGGTCAATTATCACATGCATATATTGAAGTGGAGCCAGCGTTTGGGGCATTTCAGATCAAAAGTGCCACCCCATTTGCGGTGCAAACTCGGCGGCAAAGACTAGAAAGAATTGCATTTCATGAACAAATAATACTAATGTTTTGTTTGAAAAGCTAAATTCAAGAACAAACATAACTGAGCAGAGTTTGAGTATATGATTTACTACAACTCGGGGCAGGAAAAGCTTCGTATTTCAATTTTAGAATCTTGTTTGCACTTGAAATTATCTTAAGACTGACCTAAGTTCTAGCAACAGAGTCGAACTGTTTTCCTTTCCAGAATATGTCTGTCTTTCTCCCAGACCTGCCCATTCCACCGTTGCTTTCAATTCCACTTTTCGCTTTGTTTACGGCGCGACTAATGCATGAGTTTATTTCAAAAAATGCCAAACATACGTGTTACCAACAGAATCAATATAATTTCGTCATGTATTCGTCATCAGTTTTTGCTGTTGTCAGGAGATGGTTAAAGATGAGTTTATCCAAATTGAACCACCTCTAGAAGTATTCACTGTAGAAGGCGATGGTCAGACTGGAGTGCTCAGTGGTAATAAGCACCAATGGCCTGACTAAAAATTACAATTATCGATATTGATCGCAGTGTTTTCCTGTCACTATTCCGTTTTTCACCCATCCACTGCTGGGTGTGCACGAATTACGGTGTGCCCAGTAGTAGTCTATAGCCCTGATAAATAGGGGTGTTGGTTGGGAACACGAAAGACGCCCGACTGCGAAACGGAGAAGCCTCCCTCATGCTAGACCAGGATGCAGCTGAACGCTCATTAGCACGGGCGACCACAATTACGTAGAATCAAACCAAGAAGAAAGAAGAATCCACTAAACAGTTCTTAACATTGTTGGATGTCGAGCAACGCTTTTTAGAATGGCCAGCCAAAGCACGATGAAGGTGAAAGGTTAGCTTTTTGGAAAATATGCTTTGGCACAGGTTTCAAGTGGATCGTTCGAGCCCTCTTCAGACTTGGCTTGAAGTTAGATGAGGTAATGTCGCCGCCACTTTCCTGACATTCTAGGCATCATAATCATGAGGCAAGATCTCACCGCATAGAGAGAGAGAGAGAGAGAGAGAGAGAGAGAGAGAGAGAGAGAGAGAGAGAGAGAGAGAGAGAGAGAGAGAGAGAGAGAGAGAGAGAGAGAGAGAGAGAGAGAGAGAGAGAGAGAGAGAGAGAGAGAGAGAGAGAGAGAGAGAGAGAGAGAGAGAGAGAGAGAGAGAGAGAGAGAGAGAGAGAGAGAGCAAGGGTGCTGATAGATAGGAAAGGCTCTCTATCTAACTTTTGATGCTGGAACAAACCGATTCAAATACGTGACGAAAGAGCGATTGCACTGGATGGGCGGTTGGATGATTGCGGTTATGAGAGCAGCCTTGAATTTGATCCTGCTACTGTTATGGTGTGGTGCCCTACTGTAGAGGTTAAGCGTGCGATCTCATGTCACAGGGGTTGTGGGTTCGAATCCCGAACGGTTCACTGTGTATACACTATCGGTGAAGAAGGCAAGGAGAAACCACTTCATCGTGATTCATATCCCTAGAAAACTTGAAGCCCTGCCTCTTGTCTTCCGCTCAGCTCACAGTCGAGTAAGATGTTCTCCTTTGCAGGCCCTTTAACCGCTGTGGACATACTCATTAAGATAATCTTGTACAATTTTTGAATTCCTCTTTTGACTCTTCTGTGTGTTAATAATAGATTAACACAAATTGAACAGCATTTGCAGCGAGTCTCTACAATTCTTTCGGGTGAACAGCCCTTGACCGCTTGTCGGCGGCATCTACTGTAGTCAGCTATCTTTCTTAATTGAAAAGCCCCGGTTTGCATCGCACTGGCATGCGCCGAGTTGCTTTGAAGGCTAGTTAGTCAATGCGCACGCTCAAAGGATCTAAATCAGGGGCCTTGCGGGGAAGTGGAGAAACTCGTTTGCACTCTGCTCCTAAGTACACCCCCTGTCGCTGTCACAGGGCCGACATAAGATCGATGGTAGGTGATCACTGCAATACGACAGAGGGTCAGGTAGGGGACATACGAAAACGAATTCGTATTTATGAGGAAAGAGTTACGACAAATTTTGTGTGTTTTTGCGATGTTCACTTCTGAAAATGCTCAACGACCGTTATTGGCAGCTGATCGCCGGCAAAAATGTTTTGACCAAGTGTAACTGCGAAGGTAGGCCTTCCAATGGAAAACACCATGATGATAATCATATGGAGGGATATTTTGGTAACTTTTGTATTTTGGGTGAGTAACTCATATTTTTTGTGTTAGGAACGTGGCATCCTCGCAAATGTTGCCAAGATTTATGACATCCGTTGAATCATCCCAACACAGCATCAGGGATAACGATCTAGGGTGAAATCGAATGAAGAGATCGCCTCTGATTTTAGAGAAATCCTCCTACGTTGGTATCCTTAAATCCTTCAGTAGTTTCCTCGCAGTTTACACCACACAGTCACATCAATGTCAGGAAAAATCCGTCCGTTCATTGCAAGGGTCACCCTAAATGTATAGTTATATACATATATATTTATATCTGTGCTCGCGTATTATGGTTATATTATTGTTAACCTAGGTGTATCTATCATTGGTATCCTCCGATTAGATGTTATAAATTGTTATCTTCATATTCCATTAACGATTTGTGATTATCAAAGTATGTTTATTTTTCTAGAGAGTGTTATGCTTCAAATAGTTGACATTTGTACGGAAGGATGCGTACCAGCCCTTGTCTTTCGTAGTCAATATCGTTAACTATGTTTATTCTCAAAAATAGCCTTAATCGTGGAAATAATTGCGCATTCCTCAAGGGTTCTTCTAAACCGAACGATCACCCAGTTAGAAATTCAAATCAAGAATGCTGCTACATTTTTTCAGGACACGGGTCTATCTGGTTCCGAACGTGTGAATTTTCCTCGATCTGATTCTGTAAGTTGTGAAGCGATTTATCGCTATCGACTCAGATCGTCATCAAAGTTTCATAAAAGTCGTAACGAATTTTGTATTTTCCTTAGATTTCAGCTAGAATGGTATCTGGAAGAGAGAAATTTACGATAAAATGCGTGGTATGGATTTATCTCAATATACTATGCGACGAATTACTTTTTTTTTCACACTTGTTTAAGACGTTCGTGTGGGATTTAACACTAGCATGATAATCGCGGAACAATGTTTAGAAAATCACGAGATCTCATCGTCCGAGTCCACGGTAACCTTTGCAGAGAAGTTTCTCTGCCCTGGGCTGGAGCCATGTAAACAAAGAAACGACATGTTGCCATAACTAAGGTGTGAAAATTGAACTCAAGCTGCTCTTTCAATTCTGCCTTGGTGCCAATTACCAAACCCCTAAGACCCATTAACATTGTGGCACACATTCAATAGTTTCTCTGAGCACGAACCCTTGAAGCAGCTTTGAAGATGCAGGTTTGAGAATTAGTTTGAAAAGTATCCCCAGATTTGTTTGTGTTTTAAAGCCACTTCGAAAAGGTCTTGTAAATTCGAAGACGTGGCTCGATGCTAAATCGGTGCCAAGGGTGGAACAGGCCTGGTAGTCTGGCTTTGACTGGAGATGGAATTAGAATCATTCGTGCCAGTGCTACCTGGATGCTTCAATCCTCATCTTACCTAACGTTGCTTGGTAGAGCATATTGTTGGGGGTTTCTACGTAGTACAAAAAGAGAATTTGTATTCAAATTCACTTCATTGGTATGGGAGATTTCTTATTCACGGTAGCTAGTTTCATTTGGGTAATTGGCTGCAGCATTTAACAGTCTCCTTGAACAACCCTTTATCTCACCTCAAAGGTACCCAAACTCTAAAAAATAGACAATTAAGCTGCCAAGAACAGCTAACAAATTTAATTATTGCTGTAATAAATAGAATATACCATTTCATGCTTGTCATTTCCCAGTCATGTCCCATTAATCCACAAGGAGCAAGCTGTGACAGTTTCCTATACATATATTGGTGATTAAATACAACTACCACTTCTTGTAACCTTTGAACTGACAAAGACAGTGATGCTCTGATATTTCCTGTATCAGTAATCTATGTCTGTGGTAGGAATTGCAACTTGTTTCTCAGAGCAGACAGTAATCCCCTAAAACATCAGTATCCTTTTTGTTTCCTATTTTTTTTGATGAGCAACAGATTATCACTTCAAGAGTTCATATCCCAACTTTAGATTTTCATGTAAAGCTATTTCTCACCAAGCCTTAATAGTTCAGTCAATTAATCTTATCTTTATGCTCTTTTTTCACATACTTTAATTTGTACATACTACAGTAGAGATTAATGCCAACCATTTTTTAAGATTTTGCAAGTTACGTGACTGAACTTGTTCTCTATCCATTACCTGGGCAATATGTGCAAATCAGCTGAATTTCAGGATAAAAAACGGCAACAAGCAATGTCACGTTGGAAAATTTGCAGCCCATTCCCTCTACACCATTCACTGTCTAGTCCTAGGGAATTTTATTTTTTGCTTTTAGCTTAGGCCACATATAACCCTTCTTCATTCAGCTACTGCCAGATTCACACAATAGCCAAAAAGGAAGCGGATTTTCCAGATGACATAAGTGGTTGTGCCCCCAAATTCATTTAGGGACAGAACGCTGGTCAATTTTGCTTCCATCCTCAGTGATAAAGTATTAAAATCTATAAGTGACTTAAATCATGACGATGTGTTTGCTTAACTCCTTCCTATTTCTTCTATGCAGGGTAAGCCATCCAATTCACACTTGTGGAGATTAAACCGGAATCCACCTTCTTACCTTTTTGGAACAATACACTATCCTTGGGATATTTTATGGAAAGACCCAAATCATATTCACAAGAATGTCAAATATGCTTTCAAAAAGAGCCAAAGCATATATACAGAACTGAATTTCAACAACCTCACTACTCTTAATGCATTGCAGAAGTGTCGGTTTTTACCCGGCAACTTGACTTTGAAAAAGGTTTTGCCCAAAAACCTACTGTTTCGATTACGAAAGCACTTGGCCTACATGAGAAGGTCCTTGGAAAGTTGGCTGCATAACGAATATAACTCTACTTATCAACGGGCTCTAGTTGCTGATTATTTTTATAGATCAATAACTCAGAACTGGAGGCGAAAGAGGCCAGTTTGGATAGTTGTATTGATTATGTTAGAGTTGACACCCTCTAGTGTTAGAAGACAACAGCAAAACGTAATTCTTGACTTATTTTTGACAAAACATGGGAAAAATAAAGGCAAAAATATTGGAGGTTTAGAGACAGCTGAAGATCAGTGCGACCCATTCAATAACATCAATAACAGACAGGTATGCACCGTTTTTGTACGCTCCAATTCTATCACGTCTTTTATGATTTCTACTTAGCATTGGGAAGTAGATTTTTTAACACTTTGAAGCTTCTTGCTTACTGAGCAGTGTCCAGGTCATTCCTCTTTATGTGACACCGCATGAGTTTGAGGCATTGAATTCAACATGGCAAGTAACTATCCTCATCCAAAGTGAAAGTTTAGCCGAGGGTGGATTTGAACCATTGAACATTGGATCAATGGGCAAGAATCTTTCCACTGAGCTATCCTAGCACCTAAATCAAGTTTTTGAAGCTCTGTACACTTTATTATTTTTTATGTGTGTCTGCAGTTTGATGAGTCTGAAAAAAACAGCTTAACAAAACCCCACATTTCCATCCAAACAAACCCATATGCATGCATGCTCAATTCCAAGCTTGTTTTCATCCACCAAACATCCTAATTTGCTAAATTTCAATAGAAATAATTTAACTGTTGGATCATTTTGAATCACTATCAAGTTCAGAAATCAGTATCAGTGAACCAACTAATCAATGAGCCAGACCCAATAGAAGTCAGTTGATCATGGAGTTAATCAACGCTGAAATCAATGGGTCAATCAATTGATCTTTTGACCAACGACCGAATCCATAAATTGCTTTATCATTTGATCATAAAAATGTGCCAGTGAAGCAAGATGCACTCGTCAAGCCGACAAACAAACATTTTCTATTTTAGTCATGTCAAGATTAACCGTCAAATTTCACCACTAATTCAATTGCAAGTCTTATCTTGCATTAGCGCCTCAACACATTGACCCAAGATTCATTTGAAAAATTGGTTTATTGTTCTGATCAATCAAAGGGCTTCAGGAAAGGGGAAATATTTGGGCTATTATGGAATCCATAACGTAACGAGAGGTATCTTAATTATTCAAGAACAGGGGGCATTCAAAAATTGCCGCAGCAAGATACATTCACTACAGTCATCATCAAAGATGTTGACTAAAAGAATAACCGTGGTGTGATATACAAACTATATAGTCCGTATATCAGACCATGGTTATTCTTTTAGTTAACTGTTTTGATGACGACTGAATTTTTTGAACTATGATAATGGCTTTTGATAAGAATTCTCTTTTTCTGTTCAGGATGCTCCCCCTTTCGCTTTGCACGCGCCTGCTAAGATGGACAAACGGGGAACTGATAGTGTTAGATAATGAAACTTGAGTTTTTAAAGAGTCTTGTAGTTCTGGTCGATCAAAGCTTCTTCAGTTTGATTTTCACGATTCTGCTGGTATGACAAGATCGTGGCCTCTAACCACTTTTCTTCTCTAAAATAACTCTTTTGTATACAGAACTAAGTAGGAAATAATCTTATTATTGAGAAGATTATAAACCTTAATTACTCTTAATTTCCAGGAAATTTCCTATTAAGTCTAAAAATGATTAAATTCCTTGACGTACTTTAAAGTACTCTATGAAATCATGAACTTCAAAGGGATTTAGGTGAATGGACCCATTTCATGTTATTGTAGTATGTCGAGATCTGACTCTCACAAAGGGAAGTTGCTTCTTAGACAGGTGTCTAATGCGCTTTCACCACAGTTCCTACGGCTAGTGTTTCGAGCTCCACGTGGTACATAACTTTCTCTTCATATGAGAACGGCAATAGTTCTATAATTTCAAGTGTAGGACTACCTGGTGCGATCATATCAAAAGTTACGACCAATGGAATCGCTCGATAAACAAGACCTCTCGGCTTCCTGACATCTACCCAAGGATGCTAAGTACATGTAATGCCAAGCTTGAATTTAGTTATCCCAGTTTTCAAGTAGTGTACGAATTGGGAATATGCAGGAAAACTGCTGTATATTTCCGACCTTTCGAATGGAATGTAGTTTGCAGTAATGTTTCTTCCAGCGCAATTGCCGGGTCTGTTGGGAGGAGAGGCATCTTTACAGGTTTTCCTTCGATTAGGCTGAGCCATGTCCTGGCTTCGACGACGGCCTACCGACCATTTTTAGTGCAGCTATTTTTAGTTACATGTAGAAGCAGGCGCCTTGTAACAGCTACAGCGAAGATTCGTTTCCTCTTTCCATACGGGTACCTATAATAGCGACAGACGATAAGAGCGGTGGTCGTAAGCATCTTGACTTGCAGAAAATATAGGTTTAATGATTGTTAGTGTCTTGTCAATTTGCTGAGATGGGAGTTTTTGCATCTGAATTAACCCACTGCTCGCTGAAATGCATAATTGAGCTTTTGCAAAGAATTGATATCATTTCGATGCCACTAAATGCCGATTGAGCATAGGCTCCTTGGTTGGTGAATGGAACTCTTTGTGTGGCCATGCCACCTTTCAATGCCATCTATATTGCAGTGATGTTCGTAATATCAACTTTCAAATCGGTGAAGAGTGTGTGCATGTGCGTGAAAATTGATTTTGTTTCGCGATTCATCTACTTATCTTTATCAGGGTGATAATCATTCTCATTTATCTGCGTAAGACGTGCCTTTCTTTGCAAATAGATGAATCAAGAATCTTGCCCTGATTCTGTTTCGACATGGAGCTTTGTATCACGGCAATTTGGAGTTCAAAGCACTAAGATTTCTTTACTTTTTTACGTGGTCATTTCCAAATCTCTTTTTTTTATCACAAAGAATTTTAATAGGCCGGAGGGCCATTTGGATGAATTGCGTCATATGCTCATTTACTTTGTGCCTTGAGTTTTTTCCCTGCACGTTTCTATGTATCATCCACTGGTGCCCGTTTGATTGCTGGGAGATTTTCCCCTAAAAGATTGCCTTTGACTAGGCCACCGCGTGGATGGATTCCGACCACAAAGAAAGGCCCTTGTTTTAATGTGTCCATAATCAGTTTGTCCTTCATTAGGGGTTGAGACCGCAGCGAACAAACAGTGGGCTTGAACAGACCATGGCAGCAATCGATCTGTGAACTGCGAACCAACGAGTCTGCCCTCATTCATTTCGAAATGGCTTCGGAGCGTTAATTAAAAATCGCATTCCTGTCAGCTTTTCCCATCCCCCAGGCAGCAAGTGAGCAAGCCTTTCCCACCGTCGTTAATCGCTGCGCCTCAAGGTTACTGCAGGGAAGGCCCGTTCCTACGGCATTTCATCCCCTGAAGTCGTATGGAATGAGGCCTTTGATTCATAGAACAATAAGGGCATTAATGTTCATTTATCTATATCGGAAATCCTTTATTCATAGGACATGTGTGAGTTTGCTCGAAAGCTTCCTATCAAATAGATTTCTAGCTGGCGTGGGTGCTAATTATGAGGGAGTTATTTACCAGATTGAATTCAATTGCCTCTGGATAACGAAGGTCATTCTGATTTACAATAGTATTTCGTGGCCGTAGCGCCCGGCTTGTGGATTAGAACCTAGAGATCACATGGTTTCGAACAGAGGTGGAAATTTTGTACGTAGTGCTATCCAATCGGCGAGAGGTTTGAGTCAGTATAGCACTGAATAGACTAGCCTCGTTTCTTTTCATCTGCAGTGTTAAAATACTCTTGCAAAGCAATACCTTCATTTGTAAACGGAGTGTCAAATTGCTGCAAGTAAAGTAAAATAGAGCTCCATACTCGAATCGAGCTTTTGGGGGGGGGACCTTGTTAGAGAAGTACCATACTGGGCCACATAGTTGTGAGTTAGTGTGGCTAGTTCCTTTCCTGGTCGTACCGTACCCCAGGATTACGCCAGGTACCCATTTCCTGCTGGGCAGACATACAGAGAGGGCAAGAGAGACGTCCACTGGAGAGGGTGCCTCAAACCTTGGACCTTCCTCGCAATAGACATCAATAGACATGTGCTACGAACGCTAAGCCAAGTTCACCTCCTGATTACAAGAATGGGAGCTCAATGGATTCAATAGTTCGAGCAAGCGAGACATGATCTCTTTGAATGAGAAATTTCCCCGCACCTTGTATTTTTCATGAAAATGGAAAAGGGTTACTGCTTCACACTCCCATCCAAGCCATTGCCGTAAATCTACATTTTGTACTCCCAGCGCAAGTGCTACGGGGTCAACACCGAATTTCGATGTGCCATTGTCAGATGACGTCACCAGTGCTCTGTCTAGTCAATTGCAAAGTTGCATGCTCCTGCCATCCTGTCAGTTAATGTACAGAAGTGATCGCTTTCATGAATACGTTCGTGTATATTTAAGATTTGGTTTAGTTGTCTCAGGCTTATCCACAATCACACTCTACTGATCCACAGTAATATCGTAATCCGAATGCAAGACTTGTAAATCGTCCATCACATTCGCACCGCTAATAGTTATCCTAGCTGCTTAGCCTAATCTATTTATACCAAAGTGCAGTGCTCACGATTCTGTCCAATCAGACGTTGTATCCTTCGCCATAAAACATGGATCATTGGCTGACGAATATGATCAATTGCGTCCTATAAGGCACTCGGCCTTATCTGTCCTCACGATTCAACCGTCCGATTGGATGAAATAGTTTAAGGCGGTACTTTGTTGTCTGACTATGCCGTCTCGTCCTCGTCCTCGTCGCCGGCTTAATAGAAATGTTTCTGCTTCTTTTTAACTCATTGCACGAGACAGGAGTTGACAATGTTTTGAAAAAGACCAGCCTTTTTTGCAGACGAAAGAACAAGCTGCGCTAAAACTGTTAAGTCATGTTAGAGTCAAAGACTAGGGATGTTGGGGGCTGGCAATACCCCCTAACGCCCTACATCGTATGTTGTTCATCATACTTCGCATCCACTCTGTGATGTACTAGTAGAATGGATACAAATGTGGACTCTTTTCTGTTGCGTCATACCTAAAATTACTATCACGGGGTAGATGCAAAGTGCGTTGAACTACAATATAGGATAGAGGGCGTCAGGTGGTAACGCCAGGCTCAACAGGGAAAAGAGAGATTGCCTCATTTCAATGAGATACAGCACCAGGGAAAACTGCCTATTGAAACCGTGCCTTGTCATGTGTGAAGGCGACAGATGAAAAGGTAGTTTGCAGAGAGACCGTGTCAATACCTCATTGTCAGCCCCAACCCCTTCGCAAGGAACAGAAGCTGTCACTGTCCTTTTCTAGGCGCTGATGACTAGCTTATTGCCAGAATCAGGGACTTGAAACTAGATTTCCGTCACTCTCGTGGCTTTTGGTGTACTCTGAGCTGTCAAGATCGATACTTGCATCTCTTGAAAGTAGGCCGACCACCAATGAGCCCAGAGATCTTTATCATAGATATATACTACTGGAAAAATTAACAGTTCGGCAGATAAGTTAAGCATTACCTTACATTAACCAGAATTACGTCTATAAGTAGATATGTATGTATGTGTAATTCGCCTCATTAATTCTATTTAAAATTTGCAGAAGTTGAAAAAAATAAACAACAATAATGAAAATTGGCGACAAGGATAAGTACCCCAAATTCCAGTGGTAGGGATAGGTCAAGCTGACCTTATTTCTATAGTGGCTTCCTAAGGGATGCTAGTTTGAGAGGGGAAAAAGCAAGGTAGGAAAGCGATAACAGAGACTGTTCACTGTTAGTAGTTACAAATGGGTCCTTGGTAGTAGACATGCATTCATTCACCTCTTTTTACTGAGTTTCGAATAAACAGTAAACCACGAAGGGCCCAGTTTTGAACGTTGTACGGTGTGCTTCATCGAAAAGTCATGAAAGCAAAGCTTTGTTTAAAAAATTTGGCGTCAATCAAGGAAAGACAAGCGTTCTTGCTTTAGTGTTAAAGGATATCCACAGCCAATACCCCCGAACAATGTTTCGTTCTACCAACAAGCCGCACGATTTTATTAAGGTTGAGTAATTGGATATTGAGCTTTTAAAACACCACATTCTAGTTGAATGATTGATATATGGTAGGTACATAAGTAACGCTTAATTTGAGTTCTACCAACGCGTTGGCTTTTTATCGCATAGAAGAATTTGATTAGTGTAATTCCATTGGCGGGCAACGTAAGCAAATCCCGAAGCGTCGTTATTTCAATTATAGGGAGGGTTTGAAAGGACCTTGAGATCACTCACATTCGATGCAAATTAGTATCTTAAGGGCGCGGGAAGCAGCTCACCAATTGCAATTTATGTCATTGTCCCGTTTTTAAGCTAGCGGTCCGTTTCGTAAATGTCTCAGCGATGGTTGGTATCGAGCATCGCTGATAACGGGAGAAGTTACGTAGTGAATGAAATAAAGTTGCCAAATAGGAGAATCGACTCATAACATGTTGATAACGCTGTCAACGGGGAGCTTTTTCTCTAAGACTCACAGTACCAATGTGATAAGATTTCAATAGAATTATCGAATGAATCCAATGTAATAGTAGCCTGTATCTTTTGTAATTGTTGAACTGGTGTTCAGCCTCCTGATATTTGGTAAAGTTTTTTGTAAAGAGATTCAGTTGACAGCTTACACTTTTTAGAATTGATGTTTTTTCGAAGCGTTGTAATTGATATATTCATATGTCATAAGGGTTATGGAGAGCCTTTTCTAGATGTAAGTTTCCTATTTCTCCACACTGTCACTTTTCTATTTTCTTTCTCATGCCTTTGGGCGTTAATTCCCACGCAATGACACATTCACCATATCTGTTAACTGTTTCTTATTTTCGACCAGGCCATCTTCCTTCTTAACTACACCATATCTGTTAACTGTCTCTTATTCTCGACCAGGCCATCTTCCTTCTTAACTACACACTTCATCTGCAAGAGCTCATTCGCAGTGGGAGAATTTCACCAGAGCATGAGAGTGGGCAAGACAAAATCCTCAAAGTCTACTTGTGTGGCAACTTGGAGAAGGGTATTGTTGCCGGATCAAATCGCTTGCTTGTGAATAGCAATGCCAAGAATCATGTCGCCGAGAGCCAAGTCAAGAAGATCATAGAGATAGAAGAGTATTTGATGCACGAATTGGTGTATAAAAGAAACACGAAAATGGCTACGCGCATAGACGACTTGCTGCAGATCAACAATACACGGGCATTCTTCTTTGCCATTGGAACCGGTACGTCAAACCTTTAACAATTCTAATGCTCTGATCTGATATGAACTTACGCCTTTAGGAGTCTATCACGCATCCGACTAGCCATAGCTCATCATGAAGTTTGAGCTTCAGGATGCAGGCCAATCGTTCGAATCATCCCTAGTCTAGAAGTTTTATTCAGGGTTATGAGCGGCCGCAGTCTCTGTGATCCAGCCATCTGTAGGGATCACTGGGTTCGGTCGGATGTGGTATAAGGACCGGGGTGATGTAAACTTAGCTTAGCATCCGGAAATATACGCCCTGATCATTGGCAGAAAAGGTGAAATGAAGTAAATTGGTGTTTGTTCAAGTTCCTTTCCGCGTCTGCTTTGATATCGTTTCTTGTTAGACAACATTCTGTAGGTAGCTTAGTCATGGCAATCATAGGAAGTGTCTTAGTCAAACACCCAGATCGTCCAATAAATCGTGGAAGAGGTACTTTTTACAAGTGTGAATCAAGCACCCTGCGGTTAATATCTGCTTCGTTCTCCAGTTTTCTCCCCTAAATTCGTATTTATTCGCTCCCACGAAAGCAGACCGGACTTGCGTCCACGAACCGCTAGACCTGAAGGGAAAGCTATACCCTCCAAGTTTGTTATACCTTCCAAGCTGCGTACTGAAGCAGTTGCTGGGAGCCGAAATCTTCTTTCTATATCAACCTTTGTGCCGCTCCGTCCACCTTTCATGTGGACAATGCAAATTATATTTATACGATATAGATCTTGGAACGACATCTTGAAATGTCTATCTACAGGGAACTACTAGTGGAACACTTAACTTCTCAGTACAACGTAAGGAAGCCCTAGTCGTTTTCATTGGCGGGGAACCTTAGTGCTAACGGTATCGTCCAAAATTTACCCGTTAGAAGAATTGCACGCGGACTTACAACTGAAAGCGAAAACTTAACGCGTATTCTACCCCACATTCTCTAACGTTTGTGCTGACCCTTTCTCTAACTGTTCCACCATCCCTAGCACCACCACTTTATCTGAATATTTAAGTATCCCATGCCCCAGCTCTTGTTCTTCTTGATTCTGCTTCAACCGTTGTTCTTGGCCCATTGTGTAGTAAGGGCTGAGCAATATAAACACATCCTTTATAGGAAATATATATATGACTTGTCTTTTACTTTGACTTGAAATCAACGGGTAACCTTCATCTCTAACGCCTCGTGACTGACTCTTCGTCACTGACTACTCGTATCTAACTGTTCGTCTCTAACTAAACTGCGTGCATCGCACTATAGATGACATGCCAACACGTGACCAGGATGTCCCGTCATTATAACACAACTAGTGCCGAGATCTCTACAACATGGCCTAATCGTAGCCCCTACTCGTAGCCCCTACTCGTAGCTTACTCCAACCCTTCTCCATGCCCACTCAGCCTTAGTCCGAACTGTTGCCTTGTTTGACCTTACCCCCTTACCCCCTATTTAAATCCTTCCTCACGGTCCTACGTGCACACCTTCCGCACAAGTGTGTCTTATGAATGATCAGCCGAATCTCCTCACCCAGATTTATTTTCAACCGTTGCCATAGGCATTTCTGTAGCAACGAAATTATGTCGTCTTTGATTCTATCTGTACCTCGATTCTAATTATAAGGCAGTGCTTTAACAATGCGTGTCAGGAGTTGGCGAGTGTAAAAATAGATTTGGTTTGGGAACCTCAATTACAAGCTGAATTGGAATGAACGTGAACGAGCAATCGGATTATTTTAAAGGCGACTCAAAGTCTATTAAGCACTTTTTAGATGAATTTTTCCCAATGCCCTCCTTTCTTGTAATGTATGAAACGCGTTGAGTCACTCGTTAAAACCCAGGCGATCCGGTTTATCGTTATTCAATTATATTTATTACTTGATTTTTCGTGGCAAGTTACCTTAATGAAAGCCCCCTCAATACTCTAATCGCGTTCTTTAATTTTGGATCAATTTTTCAAATAGTTTGCCACCCAAATTCTCCTTTGAAGTTCTCCTTCGGTTTTATCAGTTCAAGATTACTGTTGGTTCCTTGTCGTTGATCGAATTCTCATCGCTTCGACTCAACCAATTATTGAGGTGATTGCGATGTCGCGAAAGTCACACCCAACGAGCAATGGATCACCAACGATGGTTTCTAGGTGGTGCAGATTTCTATGTTCTGGTTTTTACGAAAATCTCCATAACCGACCGACCGACCGTAAATCACCATAATCAGTGTTTTAACCGACTTGCGCTGATTTAACTTCTTTTCATCAGTGTGTGAAGCGAAAGTTTATGGTATTGACTCAGTCTCGATTCAGTAATTCCATGTCGGCACAGAGGCTTTTTTTTGAATGGTAGACTCGACAGATACATACTTGTCAACATGCGTCTGGCATTTAGAATTCAACGAGTTTCGTTACCAAGAAATTCGCGAGAACGAAGTAATCCAGGAAGACGTTCGGAGAGTCCTGGAACCTAATAAATACACGAGATATAGCTTACAATATACTCTGCCGATTCGGTTCAATATTGGTGACCAAATCCTAACGTTAACATAACCAAGATTTACAATGGTGCCATCAGAGGGAAACACGTGGCAGTTGATCGGCTGCGTAAGCTTCTCCTGCTATATTTTCACGTACAAGTGGCAGGCAGGATGCTCTCTCCGTAGTAGCGTCATCGAGTGAGAATCCAGATAATCCTCAGCGATTGATTGCTTCGTTGAATGTGGAGAAAGTTAGAATCCCTGCAAAAGCCAACCGAGAAGTCTCGAGACGTGAGGAAATCAAAGGTATGATTTACTGCGATCGGAAGTGGCGTGATCTCACAGAGTAAAGCGAGCGGTTGAAAATAAGGCCCGGTTCTAAGCATCATGAACGGAGAAGCGACTGTTAGTCATCAATGGGGTAGAAGATCCTTGCGTGACTTCCTACTCTTTAGGCGATAAATGAGCAGTTTAAGTGAGCCTGTCGAATGGTCTTCCTTCGAGTACCAAAAATAGTTAATGTGGTTATCGAGGGATGTGGCATTCGTTCCAATCCATCTTAACTTGTCATCTGTATGGCCAGTTAAAAGTTTGCTGCTGTAACAGTCGGCTTAAAGTCATTGCGCCGATTTCATATCGACGAAATATTTTACTAAACCTACAGCCTGGAGGAAAAGATTTGTACTCAACAATGCGCATGTCTGCGTAGTGGAGATTTACAGCAGTCTTTTGATTGGCAAATATTTCGTTGGGGTATTTGACCAGTTTGTGCTTCATTCATTCAAATCACTTTGAAGAACTTCAACAGAGCTGTTGTTGGGGAGGAGGGTTAGACTCTTAAGGAACAGCCAGAGCCTGAAGCTTGACGCCTAACAAAAGCACTAGCAGGAAGAAACTTTTTGCGTTGAGTTGTGCCCGTGTCCTTCCTCATAAAAAAGATCCAATAAAAGCGCGTTGGCGGCTTCCAACTCCTTGGCCTAGACCACAGTGGGTTTCCACCGAGCCATCCCTCTTCCTGGGAAAGTTCCTTAGTGGTTGAAGCAGGTCTACTTTGCGGACGGTCTGGGTTCGAAGTGACCTCGTGCACGTTTCTCTTCGTCCTTTCTCGGTTCATTCAATGACAAAAGGGAAGCCCTGTCGTAGAGCTGGAGGCGAAGAACGGCGAGGACAGGAACTGATCACCCTTACCATCTCCAACAAGGTGCTTCCCAACGATTGTTTGGTGTTTTAAACTCAGCTTTTGTTTCTTTCTTTCTGTCCCTCCCTCTAACCACAGAAGCAAGCCATTAATCGTATCACAATCACTGCCTCGTATCCGTGCAATTGGCTTCATTTTAAGAAGTTGAAGCATTCGTATTTTCTGGACTCCTTTCTTAGTTGGTGCAGTTAACGGCTTATCCGTGGACTTGTTCCATCCCGCAAAGGTCGACGAGTCGGTTGCTTGACAGCTGAGTGAGACTCAGAGGTCAAACACGTGCAGGTCAGCTCTTATTGGATTATCGCGTCTTTTCTTCTCTGACCAGTACTGCTGTAAATACGATAACTAATTCAAATGTTCACTACTGTTGCACATCCGACCATATTTACTCTCAGCCGTTATGCTCAGGCCATGGATTAATGAGCTTGTTCTGTGCACGTGGTTTAAACTCTGTTTCTAATTAGCATTTGAAGATAGACTTAGTTTTCGAGCAGTCTGTCTTCATTGGTCACTTCACTTGGTATTTGCATTCCATTTCCCAGCACACCGCTGTGTTCCTACACTGCGATTGCGGAGGCCTGTTGCAACTAAGTGAAATCTTTGCTTTTTGTTCTGCTAAAATCACCCATGCCTACGCTCGATTGTACATATCCAAATCCTGGTGCAGAAGTCAGCAATATGCAGTCTGAAAATTAAAGTGTCATTCCCTATTTTTCATATTTAATGTTAATTGTGTTATGCACTGTTTTGTGAATTCTTATTCCTTTGTTTGTCATAACGACACGACGTATTAGGGAACCAGTAATAATGCTTCTCTCTCATTGCTAGGCCATCTCTCGGGAAAATCATCCGTTGTGGAACTTTTACAGAATAAAGGATATCAAATTGATCACATAAAACCAGGGGATTTCTTGGACGGGTGAGTACCGTTCTGCTTCTACGTGAGACGCCGAATTTTATTGACATCTTTCTTTATGATGCTTAAAAAAATTAGGTAATCCTGAATACATAAGTTCACGTAATGGACTTGGTACGGTTTTTCAACGAGCTCTGTTACCTTTCAACCATTATTCTGTTATACAAATTGCTTTGTATTTTATCAGGCAAATGAAGCACCTTAAAGGTTCTCAGTATTTCCTAACATTACTGTAATGCTATCTCAGTCTATATCTCTGATGAACTTTTTCCTGATGATAAGAAGACTTGTCTTGTTGATCTTGGAGGATTGTACGGAGTGGTACCCTAAAATGCGTAGTAGCTTAAGAAGTTTCCGGTCCAATAAGGTAGTGGTTGTGTGTCGGAGTGCTATACGCTTACCAAGAAAGATACCAGTTGTGATGAAGGGAATGATGACCATGCCAATAACACCCACGTCCTCAAAGAAACTTGGAGCCCGGTATTTGGTTCTTGTCACGCTCAGAATTGACATTAAGATTATTCATTGCTTTTTGTCTTGTCCACATTAAGATCATTCGGTAACGGTAAGCTCATTCGAGTTATTGCTTCTCAGCCGAAATGCGCCATTAAGCTCGCAAGATCATTGAGTGGACAACGTTTTCTCCCAGCCTTTGGTGAAAAAATCATTTGAAGACTCGTTTACCTTACTCTCCGTTGTTATCAAATTGGTGCAAATTGCCCAATCAACGTAATTATGTTTGTGGGAGTAGCCGGCAAGACATTGTTATTTGCACTTTTCAACGATTATGAATTGACGTCAAGAGATTCAGTGTGCATTGAAGTTCGTTTCTTAAAACCTTGGAGAAAAAGAACCAAGTGTGCCTCTCCCTCGATCGATCTATTCTCCGTTGAAATCTTCGCAGATGGATAGATAGCCATCCTGCTTTCACTTTGATCGCCCTTATAATGAAGTCTATTCACCAATTCAACCAACTTATTGGGAATGGTCCAACCCTGGGATTATCATAATCACGCTACTCGGTCGGGCCCAAGCAAGCAAGTACTCGATGATAAAGGTGCCACACACATTGCTCGTCATTTTTGCGTCCTCCTTTTTGCGTCCTGCTTGACGAAAGTAACGAGCTGTGTAGCATACTCGACCCCCCTGAGTTTGGCAGAAACCAGAAGCAAGGGCTCCACAATTTTTCTAGGGAAAGTTGATTTTGTGAATTCATTTCCTGTTGCCTTCCTCACCAATAGTGTTGTTATTGTAAACTGCGCAGGATTTAAACTCACGACCCCTGCGTTAATAGTCCGCGCGATAAACCACCACTACACGGAAGGCAATGAGATCTTAATTATGTTTTGGACGTTGCAAGACTGTTTGAGCACTGAATTTTGGCCCTCATCCCTGTACAGATATAAAATTGTTCAAATCACTTAGTGCACCCATAAATCAAGTCTGAACATCCAAGCACTCTTATTTATTAGGCCTGTTCATCAACTCTTCGTCGAAGATTTTTAACGGTACAGTAAATGCTGATTTGTAAGTAGAATTTCTCGCGCTGAGGATTCTCCTGGACGATTTTAAATCGGAAAGAATATGATTTCAGAGATAATTTCGCGGTTTTCTGAAGCTTGGGCTTAAAACTATTATCGACCCTGTCCACGGTGCCTTCGAAATGAAGGCTCGATTTTTTGTAACATTGACAACTTGCGATTGATCCCATCCTTACTCTGTGTGTCATCCATTATCGACCAAGTTATCGTTCAGTTGCTTGTATACCACCCTACCTCAAAATGTGGTAATCGTAATAGAAAATTACAATGCGCTTATAGACGCGCTCTCAAAGGAAGACGAAAAATCCAAAGCATTTGCAATAAAACCATTAACCCGTCGCACCACGGCGCCAAAGATTCGATATGTTTCCGCCGAACCGTTTCTTCATCTTGGAGAAAATTGCCATTATTGGACGAACTGCCTTGCATCTATTAATAATTGCGCTCAAATAATGGAATACAGTCTTAGCAGAAGTTGAGAGGCTATGGCTTTTGACAATGCTACCCATCGCCGACTACGAAGTCGGACGGTTGGTTCGCTTAAGGAGTTGTAGGTTCCCGTCGCAATTCCAGAAATCGGGACATCGAAGCGCGACTAAGTCAAAACAGAGCAAGGCTCTTGGGTTAGTCTGTGTTTATCGATGAAAGTAGACGGAAGAACATCGCAGCAACCTGATTTTTTTTAGTGAGTTATGTTGGGGAAAGGCCGTGGTGGTCTATACAAAGCTCCAACAAAGGAAGACAGAAGAAAGCGAAAGCTGAGAGGAGAGAGGGATCAGATCAAGTTTATTACTGATACTTATAATGTTCAATTATGTTCCATTCAGTAAATCGATTTGATTTCCCATTCATGTGTGTGTGCTTTTGATATTTTGTAGGCAAAAACGATGGGAGAAGAGACGGGAAAGAAGAAAAAATGAGAAGAAGAGGAAGAAGAGGAGACAGCAACAGAGGTCGAGATTTCATCGTTTGCTTTTCCCAGCGACGCGACTATCAACATACGAGCGAGCAACAACTAAAGCTGTAGCAACAGTAGCCTGGTAACTAGTAACCACATCCTTTATCATTGTTTGTTCAATTTCATGTCATATTTTCAGTTTCAGTAGAATGCTCGACTTTGGTCGTAATATGTTTCATTATAGTCATTCACTCCTTTAAAAACCATTCTGATTCTGCACTGAAGAGCAAGGAATTCTCCCGGCTTTGCATAGCGCGAAAGATTCCAAAACATTGCAAGCCGTTACGCGGAAGATTTCGATTAGGAGAAGTTCTGGTTGCTTCACAAACTATGCAAAGGGATTTCCTTATATCTTATTAAGCATAATCTCTATGGGTGAAGGTACCATTAGGATACTGGTAACACACCCCTTGATCACGCATAAAATTTACGACATACGTCATATTGATCAGTGAATGTTAAGTTGTGAAGTAAATGCGCGAACGCAGGGGAGCACCTGTTCGAGAGATACCATCCTTGGCCACTGCACTTTGAGGTAACGTGGTCAATTCCTCTCTTCGCCGCACGTTATCCCTAGCTCTACGTCGGGTACCCATTGACTGCTGGGTGGGCGGAGAGGTTGATGAGAAACGTGCCTGGAATCCGGGACCTTTGCAATGCAGGCATGTGATCTATCAACTGCCCTTTGCTCATATTGACACGAGGTGGTTTTTGTTGCAGGAAAAAGCTTCCAACAGGAAAACCTCGCAAGCACGATACCGAGAACAAAGCAAAGATTGAAAAGCAGCAGAATTACGTTTATTACTATACGAATGCAAAATCAAAGTCAAATGAAGATATTCTCACCCTTGTCGTTTGCTGGTGTTTGGTGCATATCATTCGTCAGGTTGTAACGTGACGTATCTTTACATGTTTGCGCTTTGGCAGCAGAAGCTAGGTCAACCGCCATTAGGCCAATTATCTCTACCGAAGCTAGGCCACGTCCACGTGTTTCCCGGTTCGATTCCATGTGAGCTGTGGCTGTACTAGAAGGCATATGTATTCCCACGACAGAGAGAAAGAACCATCTTCAACATGGAAATCCCCACGGGGCATTCGTAACAAAACACGCAGTTAGCGCGACAAAAGCTGGTTCGTGTGCAGAGGAATGACGAACAGGGGACTCCCACAATGGATTTTACCGTAGATCGCAGATGATGCCATTAATATTAGTTTTAAAGTCAGTGTTTTTAGAATCGAAATCCTTTCTAGAAAGGGCACCAGACTCAGTTTAGGGGTAGGACAACAGAGATTTCGCTAACTTGTTCCATGGAGAATAATGAAACGCACTTCAAAATCCTTTGCCGGTCACCACCAAGAGGATGCGTTTTTCTTCGGACGTTTCGCATCGGTATTTAATGTGTACGACGGAGATATTCCCATTGGATGAAGCAGAAGACCTTTCAAATTTTGCCGCCGCTTGACTTATATTCTTGTAACGCGAAGGACCAGACGAAGAAATAAATTTACAACGCGTACATGTAGTACATGTAGGGCTTATTAAGCGACTAGAGTCGACTAACGTGTTTATTGTAATCCATTTAATCACACAGGTCAGTACATATATTCAAAGTAACAAAGCTGAACCTAGTATTTATCTACGCAACTACCGTGTTGGAAAGAATCTTATCGGAGTAATGCTTGCCAGCTGCCATTCATCGCGAGATTATTTTTGGTGACTAAGAACGCCATCCTCGTACAACTGCAACCTCGCTTCCTTGTCTGCGAAAGGGTATGCTCGTGGCTTATCTGACATTGGTTTTCTAGATCACTATAGTGGATGGCTGGGTATAATTGCAGCCCTGATCAAACGTCATTATGTACCAACGTTCATTGCACGAAAAATTAGCCTTAAAGTCGTATTTCTAGATTACACTTATCATGACATCATGAGCAAAAACTGCTCTAGTCAGCTCTTTCTAATTCGAACTCTCTGGGGGATCGTAAGAATGTTCGAATTATGAAAAGTTGGAATTACTTAGATTCGAATTAGAGGTTTCCGTTAGGAGATTTTCATGGGACCTGAAAATTTTCTTCGAATTAGCAAGAGTCACAAATTACACGATTTGGAATATGACAGAGTTTACTGTACTTGAAAATGCCAGCCATAACCTTAGACAACACGAGACAATGTTCTCGATACTGTCATCAATGCAAAAACTACCGTGAAGTCGCGGTAGGACGTCAGACTGAAGCTATACTGTCTCAAGGAAACTGTCCAGTTGATGAAAGCCTAAGGACCATTTCGCATCAGCTGGCTCACATATTTTAGCAAACATTATAAATGCGACTTGCAAGTCACTCTCCAATTTTGGGTAATCGTTTGCACTCACGTCTTTCTGCTCCCATTCGTGACTGTTTTCTGGATACACTAGTTGTCCACCGAGTAGAAATGAAAACCTGGCGAAGAAAGGAATCGGCCAACCCACCTTAACCGAATCAGCTTGTGCCACATGTAAATTGTGACATGCAAATTCCTAGATGACATCAGTCTGCATTTTTGGTACATTTTTGTCAACGTGATACGGAACACGCCTTCACGAAATATTGAAGAGGGCTTTCTTCAATATAGCTGTACCTCTCCCCCCAGAAATAGCCATATTCTCACCTGTAAAGTATCTAACGACAAGACCATATAAACCAATACTAGGCAGCAAGTACAACTTAAATTAGTAACCTCGTTAGTTATCATGTCAGAGCGACTCCAATTCACAAACAATTGCTACTTGGACTATAAGCTACAACCAAGATCCCTCTTGCCCGCGATCGAGGTCACTGCCCGTAACCCGTACATCGTCACACGGAAAAGCGCTTTTTTCGCCGAAGTTCGTTGCGACCTTTCCGTCCCGAGGGTCCATGAGTTCAAAGCCAAATCGCATTTTCACGTATCGGGAGCAATCAATTTTTTAACTTGTCGAAGATTACTGTCGATATACATCTCTATCGAAACAGAACATTGTACTGTAGCTGTATCCAGATATATTTGTATCAGTGTTGATTTTTGTACTCCGAATTTTTATATGTAAATATTTTTGTACGGTGTTTTCCATTTATGTACATATACTAAGATTTAATCAATGCAAAAGACCCTTTAAAATTTCACTCATTTCATTTCTTTCTTCGACCGATTCTCGGCTTCAAGGATGCTTCAAAGGAAGCACGTCACTCCACTTCGGTTCGAAAGAAAATCTCAAAATGCAAAATTTACAAACGAATCGGTTTTTCCTTTTCTTCTTGTTGGAATAAATGTCGAGGTATATCGAGGTTTGTGAAGAAGCCAAACACGGCATTCTTTTGAGCTCAGGTCTACCTGTCTACAGTCGAGTTTGGCCATCGTGGCGTGCTAATAATCTTAAGAATGGTTTTTGTATTAACTCTGCCAACTTAAACGAATCTGAAAACCAACCGAAACCACCTTTGATTGCAACATGGAAAAATCACCGACGTTATCGTGTTCAATTTTTCCCAGTTCATATCACATTTAGGCTGGAGACTTGACGGAGTTGTCAAATCGTTGTCTAACATTCGTGAAGTTAACCTATAATCTCTGAGAACTTGTCTTTTACGACAATGAAACAAAACACCAATTCAACTATTTCTTCTTGAAAATATATTTCATGGAAAAAGGAGAAGACGTTAAGAATAATTGTTCGGATTTAAATCATGTGAAATTAGTTAAATCACTGAAGCAAACAAAAATAGCACGATGGTTCAAATACTCGCCAGCTCTATTGTCAGTCTGAATCACTTCTTCGCGACAACCGAGACGATTTCTTCTTTGATTTTGGACGCAAAGGTTCATCTTCTGAATCATAACTACGGTGTTTTACTTTCTTTTTAACAGACGTAGTGTATTCTTCGTCCAAGCTCATGTCACTGTCTCCACCAACCCCATCGTCATCATTGTCATCACCTATGAAAGCAAGTTATGGTATACTTTATCTAACTGAAACCCATTCGACTTGCCTGATGACAAACCAGGCTTTTAAGGCCACTAATGAGGTGAATGGTCAAGCGGCTTCTAAAGTTACCACCGGGCGGCGGAAGCTATGCTTGGTCGAGTGAGTTAAAACTCCAGATGCGCTACCACTTGGAGGGCTCACCACACACATCACCTCGCCTTCTTTCGTAAAGGAGGCTAAGTCAGGGGCCCGTGTCTGGATGCGGAATACACAGCAGGCTTACATTTGCTTAGAATAGCCATTAACCATTCCAGCTCAATTTAAATAAATCAATGAAAAATCCCAATTGCCGTGACTTTCCAATGATGATACAAAACACGCAGTTGAATTAATCAAAGGAAGACAATAACAAGATAGGAATGCAACATAATTCTACAAGAGTGCAACATAATACTGCTTGGTCTAATCATGAACTTTTTAGTTTGCTATGTTGGGGAAAGGCCCTGGTCGTCTATAAAAAGCTTCATAAAAGAAAGAAAGAGAAAGGCTAAGAGGAGAGGGAGATCGGATCAAATGTATTGATTTTAGCTTTGAATGCAAACTAGTTGTAGGACTTTGAATAGAAAGATGAAGGATAACGTACCATAATTCAACGTTCTTGGGATGAATGATCATTTGTGGGATAGACTCCGTAAAAAAGCTGAAAGCCCTGTCTCTGGTTTCTGCTACACTCGAAATCGAGTGTGCAACGCAGTCAATTTTAAGAATGTAAATAATCAATCGAGCACTTACGCTTTTGACTTTTATCATATTCTTCATCTTTGCCACGCTTCTTTTCACGTTCACGATCTCTGTCACGATCTTTATCACGACCACGATCCTTTTCTCGATTACGTTCCCTGTCCCTGTCGCGTTCCCTGTCCCTGTCGCGTTCGCGTCCCCTGTCTCTGTCCCTGTCGCGTTCACGGTCCCTGTCTCGAGTCCGGTCCTTTTCGCGCTCTCTGCCACGGTCTCTCTCGCGATCGCGAGATTTCTCCCGTGCTTTGCGATCACCATATCGACCCTCAGAACGGCTTCGCGAGCGACTGTTGCGGTCTCTCTTGCTGCGTTTCCTTAGAAACAAAATACGCATTGAATTGCTTAATGGAACAACATTGAAGTGGAATATAGCAAGGGACAAAATAATCTACATCTCATAACTCGCATGGTTGCTTTAACAGCAAGTAATAAGGAGCATTTAAAGCTTTTCTGCAGGAGAAACATCAGAATGTCTGACGTCAAAATGATTGGCGAAATGAACCTAAAAATGAATATGAAGAACTATTTGGAGTTGCATATGCATTGATGACTGGAGGGGTAAAATTGACTTAAGTGCGATCTGCTTTGTCATCAAGAGAGCCATACCTATGACTTGGTGATCTTGACCTGGAACGACTTCTCGTTTTGATTTCCTTTTCCTTCTCTTTCTCTAAATGCTTTTCAATGTCCTTTTCCTTCTCCCTTTCCTTCTCCTTCTCCTTCTCCTTCTCCTTCTCCTTTTCCTTCTCCCTTTCCTTTTCCTTCTCCTTCTCCTTCTCCTTCTCCTTTTCCTTCTCCCTTTCCTTCTCCTTTTCCTTCTCCTTTTCCAATTCTTCTTCTTTTTCCACTTCTTTCTCCCTTTCTAGTTCTTTATCTTTCTCAGCTTCATTCTCCTTTTCTTCAATCTTCTCATCATGGACGGGCTTCTCCTTGTCCTTCTCTTCTTTTTCGCCACTTTCTTTCGACTTCTCGTTGTCCTTTGCTCTGTCTTTTTCACTTTCTTTCTCCCTCTTGTCTTTGCCTCTACCTGGTGATTTTGAACGAGATCGCTTTCTGTCCCGTGACCGGGAGCGTGATTTTGATGAGCGGTGCCTTAAATAGAAAATCCAAAATGTATGATATGCCAAGCAAGTAGCAAAATATTACATGTTATCAATATATGAAGGGGAAAGTCTCAAGATAGCTATATCACGATGGAGTTTTAGGCGCCGGGAAACTTATCACAACATACATAGGCTAACAAAGTCTTGGACATTGGGTTTTCAGTCAACATTGTAAAATATTCCTTGAAAGATCCCCATAACTGTAGAATTCGAAAATAAGCTGTCATCCTCTAGAAAAACGTAATCCTTTTAAAACTTTTCCAGGAATTGAGAATATAACCACAGCACTAAGCAGAAGTGGATACTGAGCAAATTTTGACCGGAATGCAGTCGATTTTAAACATGAAACCTGTTAGGAATGATTCATGTCTCCTATGAAATGCTTTGCAGAGAGAGAAAATTTCTTGCGTCCTCGTGGAGACATGATGTCTTTGATTCGGTGCATCGTTGAAATGTAAAATGAGAACAAGATACTGAGGGGATATGACTACTGATCATGACTGATCATGACTGCTCACTCCAATAATATATTTTGTAATCTTTAAGCTAATCTACCCACAAAATCAAAAGCTGTTCTCAAAAGATTCTAAGCAAGATTGGAGCGCGATGAATTTACCTGGCAAATGCAGCAATATCAAAACTAAAGCTAATATCAAAACGAAAGATTCAAGGGAACATTTAAAATTCATTGCTTGCCTTTTTGGAAGTTAAAAAAGTCCGGTTTGAGAAAATCATTCGGAGATAACTCAATACGGATTGCATTCTAGGATTTATCTTTCGTGTAGTTAACATACTTTGAGGGTTTTGGTATTCTCGTCGACTTCGAATCGCATTACGCGGGGCAGATTACCAAATAAATGAAGCTATCACAAATTGTTTTGAGACGGTTTCTTTGCATTTGCGCTACCTCTTCCTTGTGAATAAAACTGCATGAATTGCCCTAATCAGCCTAAACAACAATTGTTTATTTCACGCAGTCAGCGACTTTGTGCTTGCTGCGATTCGGTGTCCAAACGCTAGGCATACTGATAGCAAACGTAGGATCCTGACGTCGTTCGTTTCTATGTCAAATCATTTCAGAGCCTCTTAATTTCGCTCTATCTATTTTGTCGATGATTCTTGATAAGCTCGTGAGCTTTAAATTTATGCAAGCAAGACACTAAAGCTATGGACGTGGACTGGTAACAGCCAGACCATTCTGCTAGTCAATTCTTGTAAGAAAAACAGCTAACCTGCGACGTGAGCCTCGATCTTTCCCACGAGAACGAGATCTTGAGCGTGATTTCGAGACTGTCCTTTTTCGCCGGCGATCCCTAAAACCAAGAGAAATATTTCCGTTACAGTTGAAAAAGGAGAAATTTTTCGGGAGAACGCAGCTTCTCAATGAATTTAATAATGAGGCAAACATGGAATATGATTTATTGAGATAGCTTTAACACTTACTTCTTTCGCCAGTATTTAAGCTTCTTTTATCACAAAAAAGATTCTTCGTTAATTACTTTCTTATCAAATTTCTCATTCTCTTAAAAATGATATGGAGATGGCGAACATGAAATAAAACTCTCCAAAATAAACAAATAGACGAAGAAAGTGATGATCAATTAACTCCCAGCTTCTGTTGTGCCAAGATCTTAAATAACAATCATTAAAGCTGAGACCTTGATCTTGACCTTCTCCTTCTACGTGACCTTGACCTTGACCTGGATCTCCGTCTTGATGCTTTGGAATACGATCTTGAACGTGACCTCCGCCTTCTGGACCTTGACCTCGACCTATGAGATCGTGAATACCTTCTGGAGCCAGATCTGCTCCTTCGTCTGCTCCTGTCTCTGGATCGTGACTTTGAGCGTGACTTTGACCTAAATCTGTGATCAAGAAATACAGGCTACTCAAACGCAACTTTAAAAAGAAGAATTTCATGCCATTGAGTAATCTAAGCGAGAAAATAAACCAAGGGAACAATATTTCCAGACATATTCACACAATTGAAATTTGCAAAAACGCGTCGGTCCAAGAATATCCATTAAAAAAATCCTTCCATTAAAGAAACTGTTGTGTGCAGTGAACAACAACTTAGCTCTTTCGGGTGCCCGTCACTTATTACAGTTAACTCATTACATCGACTAGAGACTGGTAGACTGGCAGCATAATTCAACTCCAAAAATGTCGTGATAAAATGCTCCACTAAGATTACACCTTACTGAGAACATATGATCGTCTATAAAGGCATTTAATAACGGTTTGATCTACATAACGACAAGTGTGAACAATTTAGAGATAAGCAAAGAATCAATGGATTAAATTCCGACACTTGTATGAGGCATGGTTTGATAAAACCGTCACGCTGGAGTGGATAAACTTGGACACGCCGGAGTGGATAAACTTAGATAAGAACATTTCGAAAAATTCCAATACCATTAAATCTATATGCACTTAAACTTTATCAGAAGGTGAGAGATGACTCAAGTTGATTAATGCTGAAGAAAGGAAACGAATGAAACCAGAAGAACACATCAAATTACCCCAAGGGGAATAAATCATGAATTCAATCATTCAATTCATTGCGGTAAAGAAGGCAAGGGTGTAAATAATTACTTGACTTACAATGAGCTTGATCTTCTTCTTGCTATGAAATCAAATAGAAATATAAAATAAACTTTTTATGCTAAAATTGAACATTGTCTGTGTTGCATGAAGACTAATGCTGCTTTATATGAATAATGTTGCTGTTGGTTAAAGGGATAGATTAGCTAACATGTGTACATGAAGAGGGAGTATTCATTCTCATTCTTAAGCTAAGAACCCAATACACGATAACATCGAGTAAAAGCTCTCAGGTGCTATAGGTTAAATTTCTTTACAAAATAATGATGATAGACCTACTGTTAATTTTGCATTACTCCTAGAGATCTTAGGTAGGCTACTGATTAAGAAAATTGCAATGTAAACAACTTTTGACTTGTAGTACAGAAAATCAACTAATTACCACACAAGCAACAGACTGGTAAAAAACTATGGAAATGACAATTTGCACAGATGACTTACAATATTCTAACATAGAGAAGCGAATGTATTCTTTCCTTTGATATTGCAAAGAAGATGAAGAAATTGTTGAATGGGAAATATACAGCAATAAAATAGAGTTATGAGGAAACACAAAATTTCTTACCACACATAAAATTGGAATACTTTTCTATCAAAAAATTCAATAGATATGCTTTAATCTAAAAAACCACTACAGAGCAATAGAGCAAGAATTTTGAAAATTACAAATTAGAACCAACTTACAGCTGTATCTAGAATTTCTGTCAGCATTTTTCCTTTCTGCTTCAAGCTTCTCAAGATCTGGCTTGACAATTGAGCATCTGGAGTAATTGATCCTAGAAAAAATTGTATGAAGGGAAATTGATTATAAAAATAGACCGATGCAAGAACAAAGGAGGAAATCAGTCTACCATGGAGATGGAAGAGACTCTGTTAACTGGTAAGGATACAATGAATGAGACAAATTATCAATATTAGAGAGAAGCCATATGCTGCTTTGACTTACAACTTGTAGGATGCAAACAAGCATGAAGACTAAAATGGTACCACTCTGTGGCAGGAAGATTGATTAATTGTTCAAATGCAGATTTGCGGGAATGGGGCTTTGAAAAATTTGCTCTGGTTGACTGATGAATTACTTGACTACCTGCTAAGCATGCAAATTTACACTGATGACTGAATGAGCAGTTGAATTTCTGAAATGGATGGCTTAAGCGGTAGACTATTTTCATTTGCATTTGAATAATTGGTTAATTTTTTGATGAACTGGGCAAATGTTTGATTAACTTGAATGATAAGTACTAAAATAATTAGAAATGACAACGTCGACTCACTTTAGCGGCTGGCCACATATTATCACTTCGTTGTACTGCAAAGCAGTGAGTACAGCAGAAAGATCAGTGAACTCAATAAGAGCATACCTTGAAGAAAATTCAATGCTATTCACCATAAAGTCTTTCACTCTATAGATATGGTAAGATGTAGTTGAGGTGCATCATGCTCTTTGTAACTTCATGGACATTTAGAAAACATAACACACATACCCTACTGGGGACATGCAACTGTCTTAACATACTCTTTCAATTGCATAAACTCTTACGCATGTTACAGAAATGCTCTTACAACAAACTACAGGAAAATACTACAAAGATGATGCCAGAGGGAGCCAAATATTACCACTAGACATTGGCCATTACAATCAATACACACCATTTACCAAAAAGTCTAAGAATGAGTTGGTGCTTGGGATCGCAATCAATTTGAACCAGGCCAACCAATTTCACGAAATCAAATTCTAGCTCTACTACATTCATGTTAGGATTGTTAAAAAAATCACAGCCACCATAGAGCAAACCCTGCACTCACATCTCCTGACACTTTTCTCACTTTAGATTGATTGAATACCACAATTTAGAAATCACTCGGATGGATTAGGCAAAATTTGATGAACAATTTTTCCATTTGAGATTCAGTTACCCTGCATCCTATTTAGATCCAGTTTTTAGGACTTGAAGACTTTCGGAGGAAATAACTTTCTAAGGGTTGTGCTTCCTTAACATTCCACACCTGAGGTATGTTACTCTTACAAGTATGGGTTATCGTGATCATCAGTGGTAGCAGCTGAATTGAATTAAAACACTGAAAAATGCAACTCAAGGTCCCTAACTATTCACCAGATATGGAATCATGAATTTGGAAAATGCAATCAACAGGATTGCATTGTTTCAATGAAATATAGCAATCTTAAGTTTCTGCTTTTCTTTGGTGGGGAAGGCAAAACTTTGAAATGGAAGTGGGCTGGTCATGTGGCAAAAATGAGCAATGGAAGATGGAGCAAATGGGATAGTAAATGGACACCAGTAGACAGGACGAGGGCGAGAGGAAGACCAAAGAGGAGAACGAGAGACAAGCTGGAAGAAAAAACCCGGCATTGGGTGGATGAGGAAGGTGTTGGACAGAGAGAATCGGCGGATGTTGGGGAGGCTGTCGGCCTGCAGTGGCCTGAATGGCTGATGATGATGATATCAAACTAAAAAAGGGAAAAATAGCTTTGTTGAAAATGTAAAAGCATGGCCATCTTTGAGTGCAACCACTAGTGACTGGCAAAGCGTTACCTCTCTTGATTTTTCTCATTAACAGACTGCCTCACATATTTAATTTCCCCAACGCCAGAGAAGAATGCCACAAGCATTTCTGGAGATACCTTTAAACAAGAGATAGTTTTTATTGGATTGCTAAGAATAATCTTAATTGGGTATTTATATAACATCCATGTCCTTCATTGATAACAGCATTTGCTGAACAAGTTCAACCTATATAAATATGATATCATTATAACAATTATCATTAATACTGGTAGCAAAGAAGATAGCATGAAGTGGATGAAAAACAGCAGGATTATTACATAAAACTGGAATGGCACTGCCCTTTATTACATTATGCTGACATGTTTGTTATTTTGAGCTGATATCAAGGACATTGCATCAAGGCAATTCTATGTTTGCAGCATTATTCTAGATGGGGAGACTGAAAAATTATCATGCCAGTTTGTTCAGTCATTTCCTGCTCAAATCTCTGACTCAACAATAAAGACCAAATAAATTCTAAACTCAAATCAGTGCATCATATCCTAATGAACATATAGAAATTCAATTATGAGATGTTGAATGTTGCAAATATACTCACAGATTCTTCTAGATTGCCAACATAGATCGTCCTTCTAATTTCCTCCAATTTCACAGGATCAAGATTTCCAAGCACCGGTGGAGGTGGCAGATTGCTTCCTGGTCCGAGACCAAACATAACCTACCATAAAATGATACCAACTGATCACAAACTAAGGGTAACCATTAAAAACAACAATACTCTAAATGTGCAACTTATAATAAGGACCAGAACATGTAGCTGGGGGGTCAATGCAGGGGGTACATACTGGGGCTAAATGCAGGGTGGGAATGAACACTACTCAATGCTGTCGATGAGGTTAGTGCTTCTTCCATGGTGTTCTGGAAAAACTTCCCAAAGGATGAGAGTCATTTCTGGTTCTTGCTTTGTAAGCAGAAATGTTGACCTAAAAGTACTTGAATGGAGCCCTGTATATTGATTCAAATGTGAAATCACTGCAGTAGAATTTTTCATACTTGTTGGAAGGGATCTGATGAAAACGGATCAAGAAATGTTTCGCTATTGAAAAATCCATTCTCTTGGTTCTGTTCTTGCATTGCAGTCTTTTCATCAGGTATGCTTGCTAGAATTAAGTGAATTAAGAGTCTATCATTGATCAATATATACATCTATACAAAAATATATATATTCATTGACATGTATATAAATATAAACATATATATTTACTACATAAACATATAAATAACTATATATATGTGTGTGTGTGTGTGTGTGTGTGTGTGTGTGTGTGTGTGTGTGTGTGTGTGTGTGTGTGTGTGTGTGTGTGTGTGTGTGTGTGTGTGTGTGTGTGTGTGAATATATAAATATATAACAAGATAAATACATATTTAATGCATGTTGATTTACTATTGATTATGAGGAGTATGGAATGAGAATATGCAGTCTTGGACAAGATATTCTATTAGTGTGTAAACATTTTGCTCTATCTATGTAATCGGTGGTAAATAACACAGTTACCTTCAGTTAAAGGAACAACCACTAATGGTCTGTCAATGAAAACTGTGTTTGTTAAATGCTGGGCAACATCACAACTTGCTTCATCTTGAAATTTAACATAGCAAATCTTGGAACAAATCTCCATCTCATCCCTGGAAGAAAATAGATAATCAGTCAGGGTTTCGCACCAAAACAGCGTGAAGCAATGCGCGACCAAAGCTGCTTGCTAATTTTTTCCAAGGTTGCAAGACCTGCCCTTCCCCAATGGCTGAAAATGTGCCATGAGCATTTGCTGATTATGCAGAGGAACGTCCATGTCTTAAGTCAAATTTGTCAGTTTGCGATTTGATGTTCTCTGCAATTAGACAGGTAGACCTACTGGCATAATAGGCACCTGTGACCAAGTTGAGTTTTTGCTTTACCACCTATACTTCTTCTTTATATGCATTTGAGAAAACGGTATCTTGTGAAATTGCACAGGCAAAGTCACAAACTACACGGTAAACAATCCTATTTGGATCGAGGCTAGATATTCTACATTGGAGTATAGCAAAAAGAATATCCTGATTTCTCCTTTTGACTTACACTCCAACTTATTTGCCATTCATTAGGAACGCTGCTTCTTCTTCCTGCGGAAGGCATCCCCAAGGGGTTAACGTTCCCTAGTCTAAGGGGGACTTTTGAGTTTTCAGGGGCTGGAGTGCGACAATCAATTTCGCTATGAAGTATTTTGCACGTTTCTATAGCTCACAGTGCGTTCACAGTCATGAATAACGTCATGTTTCAACAAGCAAATAGAAAAACGAACCCTTTCGGATAAAGTACAAGTTCCTGAATATTTCCCAAAAAGCCAAACAACTTTTTCATCTGCTCTACGTTGGCCTGAGGTGAAATGTTCGACACTTTGATGACCCCTTCTTTCTCTTCGCTTTCATTTGACAGCTCCATTGGGGCTTCATTCAGATCTTCTGTTGTAGCTTCCGGCTCAACGGCTTCTTCAACTTGTGCACCTTCATCCATGTTTCTTCTTAGAAGCAAACGTAGGGAAAACCACAACTTTTCGCGACGCTTTCACCCGACTCCGGTTGACCTTTTCTGGTTCAAGTCAACAGGCCTGAGATCCGCATGCCATTGACGTTGAGCAGTTCTTAACTCGTTGCGAAAGCGAGGCAGCAGCAATATGGCAATGTCCGTATGCATGATGTAATTGCTCCTGATGTGACGGGAAGATAGGACGGTGATGGTTCGTGGTCTGCAATGTTTGATGAATGGCATCAAAAATGCAAAACATCTTGTGAAAATATGTGGAATTAATAGAGGCTATAATCTGACAAATAGGTTTGCAAGGAACTTCAGGATCCTTTCGGGTAAAATACTCAAATCTTACTAGTGCTACTTACTAGTAGACCCAACGGAGAAGAGACAGGATAACTTGAGGCATATTTTTCTTCTGTTTTATTACACATTATCCAGCTTTGCCATCTTCGTACCACAGTTAGTTTTCTATAACGCAGCAATAGCTATTTTCATCTTCTTCTACATTTCAGTGGGATCATTACGTAACTAAACGTCGATATTTTTTAGGGATTCAACTTCACGGTGATTATGAATGGCAGGATCCTAAAACTGAAGATGAAGTGTTAGTTCATTCATTTAATTTCCATTCATACTGGGGGGTTTGCTGTTCAGCGCTTAGCCCTTGCTTTTAGCTGTTTTAGCTCAGTATGGCTGGCAATTTTTCGTTAATGATTGATGATCACGAGTCTCTAGACTAAGGCCTCATTCCATTACTCCATACTGTTACATAATAATTTTAATCGAAATTAAAAAGAAAGCTGCTTACTTGTGCTCAAAAAGAAAATGAATTAGACCTGTGGCTCCTCTTTAAAATGGATTCATATTTATGATTTATTGCTGGGCTTCAAAACAGTAAATTGTTCCGATTATTAACTGGCCTCATTTCTTGGAGATTTACTTTTCAAGAACTCAGCCTTTTCCAAGCATAAGAACTAGAAGCAATCAAGTCGAATCAAAAAGCATTTAGCAATAATCAATGGAAACAATTTAACTGACCATAATATACCAAAATTTCATTTAAGACATGATGCCATCAACTTCTCTTAAAATCGTTGCTTCTAATAGCTTTCTAGTTCCAAGCAAGCCAGGCACAAAACTGTTTGTGCATTATTGCTCTTTTGCACCAGTCTTCTCAAAATAAATTTTTTTTGTAGTGTCAACATAGTTGTTATTGATCGAGAGAACAAAAGTAGGACAGTTCGTGGTAAAGTTGGTGACAATCTGCTGTACCTTGCACACAGACACGAGATTGATCTTGAAGGAGCATGTGAAGCGTCTTTGGCTTGTTCAACTTGTCATGTCTATGTAGATGACAACTACTTGGATGACTTACCTGAACCTTTGGAAGAGTATGTTTGCAAACTTTACCAATTCCTAGCTCAGATGTGGGCAAATTTTTCAGCACAACGTCCGCAGTCACAAATTTTCTGTTTTCAAGGGCCGCACTGTATGTTGCCAAGGCTGTTTCAAAATTAGATTGTCACACAATAAGAATGAAAAATATACTTAAATCTTTTGAAAACATAATCCATCCTCAGTATGGTAACGCTTTACGTGTTTATAATGCGTTTATACGGTATCAAGCGATTAGAAAACGAAAATAACGGGGAAGTTGTTTTTGCTTGATACAAGTTCTTGGTTGGCCACAAAAAAGCACTTGGCGGGTCGTAGCTTGCCAACCCCTGATCTAGCTTTTTTTGCAGTTCATTTACATGGATAAAAATTACGTTGGTATTGATTTCTATCGTTGTTTTACAAGCAATATTTGTCATCATCCACTTTGTTGGTCTGTGGTATTTGTGGCTTTTGCCGCCTATTAGCAAATTGATGTTCGTTGCATCACTGATCCAGATCATTAGCAACAAAACTGTTTATTCTCAGGGAAGAAGATATGTTAGACATGGCCCCTTTGCTACAAGACAATTCAAGACTTGGTAAGGCATGCTTTTGTGATAACAGAAAGCTATCTATTGATCAATGCCTTGGTTGACTAACTTGATTTGATCAATGTTATTGCTGCAATAGCAAAATTAACTAAGAACAATTAAAAATGCAACAGGCAGCAATACTTGACTAGAATGAAATGGAGCAAGCTGGTTAAATGGAGCTTCCCAAGTAGGCAAACTAATTGGACAGAGTTCACCACCCGTACTTAACAATCAGGAGTTAGCTTTGATGTGTAGATTGCTGCATAGAATCAGGTATAGAGTTTTAAGAGTACTTTGATGGAATGGAAGTCAGATGTGTTCAATTGAGTTTAGAAGGTACTCCTTTCAGTTTTTTAAATATGATTGTGACAAAATGACTTCTCACTTCAGAGATAGATTACACAATAGTAGCCATTGCTCTATGATATCAGCCAGCTAGATTCAGCCAGTTTCTTGAAAGGGTTAAGAGGCGAACCCCACTTTTTTATATCAGGCTCCGATCTTTTCCATGAAAAATGAAAACTACTGCTTTATTTTTACATACCAAAACTTCCTTTGAATTGGTAATTAGCGGACTGATTGGTAATTACACATAAGAGGCATGCTCTTGAATAATGAAAATATGTCAAGAATGCTGCAGTTGTATTTGAAAGCACATTTGAAAAATCTATTTGGTATCTCATTCTTGTTGAATATGTGATGAATACAAAATGAAGGAGACTACTTGCAAAAACTAGCCTCTTTAATACTGTAGCTTATGTCCCTTTTATTAATTGCTTGTCATAAAACAATCAAATACATTGCTAATTAGTTCATTACTTGGTTGCTTGTCAATTTTCCTTATTTGGGTACTCCTTATTAGGGTCCTTGTTTGGGTACATTTCGGGGACATTTCATGTGCTCATGGCAAAAGCTTAATTAGACGGTGATAAATTCCATCATGATCATTGTTATCATCGTGATCATCTTTGTCGCGATCATCTTCAGTGTTATCATCTTCATCGTGATCATCTTCCTCTTCAGAAATTTCATCGTGTTTTTCATAGTATCTATCATAAACAGAGTTGAACTGCCTTTTTATTTTACGCGTACACCACCAACCTCCTCCACATGACTTGTGACATTTTAATTTGAGAAAATCTACATACAGATGATTTTCATGGCTTGCACCGCAGGGGAAAAGTATGCCATTTCTACAGTTTTCTTCCAACTGTGTCTTGTTTTCCATTTTGATGCGTGGCTCTTCGGCTGATATTTCGACAGCAAGGTTGTTATAATATGAAAGAGCATCTTCTGTAGCCTCTTTGATCAGCTTTGCATTCTTTTCCCCCAAAACTGTTTGATGCTTTTTTAGTGTTGTTGAAAAGGTACAGTATGATATTGCAAAGAACTCAACTCTTCTTAGAAGTTTTCCAACATACCTGCAGACTTCATCACACTTTGGTGGAGATACCTCTTTCTCTTGCTTCGCTGATTGTATCTTTCCTTGCTGCATCTGAGGGAATTTACTGACAAGCCATCTGGTTGCCTTCCATGCCCTTTCTTTTAGACTATGGCTTGCATCCAACTCCGTCTTTACATCAGCTATGACTCTTTTCAACAGGCGCTTCAAACCAGCACTCTTCTTGGAACGTAGTAGTGCGTTTGTGTCTCCCTGTCCACCGTTTTTTCCTACTAGGAATTCTCCAAAGCCTTGCTTACCGCTCGAAGTGACCTCGGCTCCAATGGTTGCATCAAGCGACACGAGCAAGGCAACAATGAAAGCATTCATCAGCCTCATGGTGTTCTGAAAATGTTTGAGATCAACATTTGAACATTCACGATTTCGGAAAAACTAGCGATCACAACGATCTAAGCTTCACGAATACTATGCAACGTTGATCTCTAGGCTTACTCGCTACAGGTCAGTTAAAACTTGGGATATATGTGGCGATGAAGAAGTTTCAATGAATACCGGCGATGAACTGCCCGTAAAATGACAACGTGCCCCCAGCAACCTTGAAGGTAGCTTCTGCGAGTGGGAAATAAAATGCATATTTTTGTACTTTCCGTTGAATTTTTACGGTGAAGAAAGCTAGAATTTCCGTGTCTCACGGCCTTGATTTCTGTCACATATAAGGGCATTTTTTATCATTTATTGATATAGTGTTCGGAACTTTACCTTAGCTACAGTTGATGAAGAACAGTTGCCAAGTAAACCCTTCTATTCGATTTGAGCCTTGCCCGACGGCTGCGTCTTCTTGTGAGCCAAAAGACGTAGTGAAAACATTCCAGTTGATTTCAGTTCTTAAAAAGCACCGTACTTGGCAAACAGATCCCGCCTGCAGTTGTTCCAGATGCCTGCGATTGATTGGTCAACGCGAGACCTTGTCAACAATCAAATCAGCTATATGCAAATATTCATCCAATTCGTTCGCTAGCCATCCATGTCAAGATTGCTTATCCTCTATTCTTACGCTGACGCACGGATTAGTTCTCCTCTGTATTTGAAAACACTGGAAAACTGAAGCGGTCAGCTGAATGTACATTCTAGGTGACGCTGGAACTGAGTAAGTGGATGAATGAAAAATGGCTAGAAGCAGTTCTGCGAGTACCCCCGTGAGAGAACAGCTAGGGGGGAGGAACAGTGCAGACACGTACACGTTATCACCCTCCCCAAGTTTAATAATAGTTTCGAATTTTTATACTGGATGAAACACTTAAGATTGGCTGTTATCAATGCGTGTCCAATGCTTGTGCCCTCAGAGTGACTTCTGAGTACTCATTTACCGGCCTCGGAAGGATGGGCGGATGAGTTGACTGTTGGCTTGTGGTTGGTTAGTGGTTCCAACGACGGGATTCGAACCCACGCGGGTAGACCTCGCATGATTCAAAGACATTGCGCCTTAACCATTCGTCCACACCACTATACCACACAGTTTGTATGCATGGAAATTGATTTCAATTGTAATACTTTGCAGGGTGTCAAATCATTTTAACGAAAGAAATGGAAGGCATGGCTCTGACTTTACCAAAGATTACAAGAAATTTCTATGTAGATGGACATGTACCAAAGCCGCATTAACGAAGTGTTGACCAATTGCGACTGTGGTTTTCCTGGATGCCACGAAATCAGACTCGTGTGTTGGCAAGATATGAATAGTACATTTGACTTGTTATGAGGTTAATACGCATGCGAAAGCACACAATTTTTGTAGTTAAATCCAGTCGAGTATGGTTACACGTACTTTTCATGGTTATTCAGTTTCGAAAATTTCGTGAAGAAATCTGAATACTAAAAAATGTCTTCTCGGTAATTTCCCAGTATTTCTTGTCATGAATTTCCAATCTATAATTTCTAAAATTTGGAGCCAAATCATTGTTGTATTAGAGAAAGCATCATTGTTCTCTTGAGGGGGGTTGGCAATGGATTTCCCTAAAAACTTGGCATTGTAAGTGACGATTTTCTCCGTAGATGTCATGCAATATTCTACGTAGCTGCAGAAACTTCCTGTACTGTAAAGTAACCATATCAAAGGAACTTCATTGCTAGAGCCAATTGATATTTAAAGCACGCGAAGATTGTATAATCGTATTCAGAGATGAATTCTTTAGACAACCGACTTAAAACTGTCAAAATCACTGAGTATGATCTTCTTAGTCACCAGGACACAAATCAGTTACACGGGTTCACCCTACTGCAAGGCATATCATCCATCCGATGACTATTGGATAATATAACCTAGCCTGTATAGCACAAGCCATTTGGCCTAAGAATTGAGCAAATGATGAAGACTGAAAAATACTTGACTATTCCTGACTTTCCTTTCTAAAAACGATTGGCAATCATGGACCCCAGCCCTATTTTTTTCTCACAGTTCCCCTTGCCACACATCTCGCGTTGCAAAAATGTTTTTGAAACAAACTTAAGAGCAACGGATTGCCCATGAACGCAAACTGAATTTAGCTAAGTTGAGAATTCATGGGCTACCTGTAAGAAACATCTTGCGAACCATGACTGAACAACGAAGGTAGAAATGATAAGGCCAATAATAAGTACGATTTTCTTATGAGGAAAGCAGAACAGCTTGAAATAACATGCCACCAGTCCAGGTCCTGCGTACGTTAAAGTACGACGTGTCCTATGTCAGAATCAATTGTAATAGTGACAACTGATGTTTATTTTCTTTAAAAAAACACTTCAGCTTAAATTATTGCGAAGTACTTTATGATGCACTGGTGCCGAAATCTTGCGATATTAGGTGGATGACTCAATGAAAATCCTTTTACAATCCTCATTGAACGCATCTCACAAAAGCAGCATTCAGCATATGGCGAGAATGATACAACCGAAGCGTCAGATATTTTACGAATTCAATCATTTATAAATTCTAAAACAGATGATAAGTTATCTAGTAAAGGATCTTTCGAACATTATGTCAAGCTAAAATGGTGTGGATAAGTCTCTTAAATAACTGATAGCCACTGGATACATAACAAACTTTTTTGACTCAACTGGGTGGAAGGTGTTAGTTTTTGAACAACTATGCCAGCAGAACTAGCTGTATAAATCATCCTCCTCGTCGTTGTATAGACCACTTCCATCTGCTCCTCCACCCTGGTTGCCTGAAGGACCTTGGGACCCGTCACCACCAGCTCCTTGTTGGTTAGGGAACCTGCAAAAGATGGAGGTATTTTTATTTCTGAGCGATTTGTCACTGTTGAAGCCAAGAACTTCGCCTGATATCTGAATGCCACTGTTCAAGGCTGAATAATGGTTTGTTCGTTCCAACAAATACGGGAAGTGGTTAGGTAGAATAGGTAGAGACGGGATAATAATAATAATAATAATAATACATTCTTTATACAGGGTTATTCAATCAGCTACAATGTCTTAGCTGCTATCAATAGAAGCCCTGTATAAATACATTGATTCGAGGAGAAAAGTAAAACAGATGGAAATTAACTGGACACGTAGGAAGAAAGGCAGACAAAAGATGGACCAGACGAGCTATACTTATTGGACATGAAGAAAGGACAACGATTGCAAGAAACACTAATTATCAGATTGTTTATAGGCGTCGTGAAATATACCTGAAGAACCTCAAGTCACAGACAGACTGGCCGAAGATAGATCATTCTGGAAAACTAATGCAGATGCCTTCACCCTGCAGCAGGCTTAAATCGGCTGGCGGTGATGATGACTACTCTGTTAAGTCTGCCATGGTATTTACTTAAGAACAGCTCTAACAATCTCTAAAAAATGCTACCAGTTCAACCATCTCCTACGCGTTTTACAAAGAGCGGTATTCATACAATTAGCTGCATACCTGAATCCTCCGCCGAGTCCTCGACTCTGCTGCAGCGTCTTTGCAAACATCTCGTATTTCCTTATGTCACTGTCGCTAACTGATCTTCTTGCGAACCTCATCGCTTCTTCAAAATGATCCTTGCGTATTTCTGGTACAGAATCGTCATCATCTTCAAAATCCTGAAATGAATTATTAGCCAACGTGCTTGCGTTAATCCAGTAAATATCTATATTCCTACTGTTTGCGCATTAAATTTGCCTTTGATTTGTACCCATGCCCTGTAAATTCTCTTTCCCATTGAGAGGCTATTAACATCGATAAAGTTGGCTATGTATGGCAATGTATATAACCGCGTATGGCTATGCATATGTGTATGCATGCATGCATGCATGCATGTGTGTGTGTGTATGTATGTATGTATGTATGTATGTATGTATGTATGTATGTATGTATGTATGTATGTATGTATGTATGTATGTATGTATGTATGTATGTATGTATGTATGTATGAATGTATGAATGTATGAATGTATGAATGTATGTATGTATGTATGTATGTATGTATGTATGTATGTATGTATGTATGTATGTATGTATGTATGTATGTATGTATGTATGTATGTATGTATGTATGTATGTATGTATGTATGTATGTATGTATGTATGTATGATGCAGATAGCATCGCTAATAAAATAGTCAGCACTAAGAGAGGATGAAATTTTTCTGACTCGTACCATGTCGGTCTCGGCATTGGCTTCTCTTTCTCTTTCCTTTCTAATATCTGCTTCTATGCTTTCCCTGATGGCTAATTTACAGGCCTGGAGAAAAACACAATCGAATAAGGTAATAACTGCGTAACAAAAATTACGATTAACCTTTTCGTTTGCGTTTACTACAAGAGGAAAACTCACAGTTGAGGCTAATGAGGTAAATCTGAAGCAAAATTTACATCGTGTTGCCTTATTTCTATTGCAACTCCAATCAAAGATGAAATATATCGAAGGAATATCACATTCAAAACCTTGATTTCACTATCTTACTGGCACTTAATTTAGGAGCTTCATTGACAGAATCCATCCAAGAAAATCCTATCTGTAATTTGCAAGCTTCCGGTACAAAAAGTATAGGGTAGAGCTGCATAAAAAACTTATATTGAAGTAACTTGGGATGAACTCAAATGAAACACTTCCTTATCAAACATAGAGTAAGTTTCCTACAGCCACAAAACTGTACTATTATATTGATAGAAGAATTAAACTTACCCGTTGGCAAACTTCCGTTAAATCTGCACCACTGAACCCATGGGTTACTTTAGAGAGGTAGGTAAGATCCACTTCCTAGCAAATCGATTAGAAAAGAGAGGGTAATTTGTCATCAGAATCTATATGGAGGCTAAAAGATCATACATCTTCGTTCGGAAGTCCTTTTGATTCGGACTAAAAATCCCTACTAAGTTTCAAAAACTCTCCCACTCTTTACGAATCTCGTACGGATTCCTCAATCTAAAACCATCAATCACATCATTTACTGTCTTCCGTCTCTGTTTATAACCGTACAACCCGACAACCCGACAACCAATGCCGCGGTAAGAACTACCAGCGAAGAGCGCAGTTATTAAGACGCTCTTCGATCCCACACGACAATAGTAGTCTGCAACACTGCCTAATCCACGAACTCTATCTCACAAATCATCATTCATCCCAAGAAGATGCAACTTATGGAACGTCTTGCCTTCTTCTTGCTTTCCTGAGTCCTAAAACTTGCCATCTTTCAAATCTAATGTAAATAAACTTGATCTTATCTCTCTATCCTCTTAGCTGCTCGCTTTCTTCTTTCTTCCTTTGTTGGGGCTTTGTATAGGTCACCATGGCCTTTCCTCAACATAACCCACTAAAAAAAAAAAAAAAAAAACAGCCGACAACCAGACAACCAATGGCGTTGGATAATTCTAATTGCTAACCTAGGCGAAAGCCGGTCGCAACTTATCTGATAACTGACAAATCAGCGGACCAAACTATTGGAGAAGTTGCTACGCATCAAGGGTATTTCTGATGATTGCAAGCAAAAGCATTTGGAATAACATGAAAATATATTTCGTACCTTGGCAATGGGTGACTTTCTTAACGCAGCATTTAGAATGGACAAGCGTGACTGAAAGCAAAACAAAAAACTTGTCAATAAACTCAGTGGCTGTATATCAATACAGAGTTGGTAAACGAGGCGGAAGGAATCGCAAGAGAGCAGAAGATGCAACGTCCCTTGCTCTACAGACAGATGCGAAGTGACTAAAAATTGCTGGGAGATTTGGTTTGTATTCTAATAAGACGAAACCAGGATAATAGCTCGACAGCTGCTGCAAGGGACAGGTCGACTTGTTACAGTGCGTGTGGAGAAATTCACGGATGGGGGACCAAAAAAAGTATAATTTGGGCTCTTCACGGGGGCCGAAAAAAGGTTGGTCATCGTGTGCAAGAGAGCTTAGTTGAAAATGTGTTTGTAGAGCTACGCTTCATTCATAATCAATCGAATCGAGGTAAGCTAATGACGGCAGAAGTTCACTTTCAATGTATTGATGTATTTCTCTGGCTATTCAACAGGACTTTGATAGTCCTTCTGTAGCCAGCTATCATCACTCAAACATAATCTTGCATCTATACTCGTATCACAAATTGATTCACATTGGCAAACTGTGATGTTTTTGAGATGCATTAGACAGCAACAGAAATTCGCTCAACTCCTTTTTGAATCGAAACCAAACTAAGGCAACAGCTCATAGTTAAAAGGGTTCCCTTCTTACCGGCTCATCAGGTAGTGGAATGTAGATCAGCTGATCGAGACGTCCAGGTCTCAAGATGGCAGGATCAATAATGTCTGGTCTAGAAAAATGCAGTTAAACATGTTTACATCTTAAATGCCTACAATTAGACTGCATGAGATTGTAATAACTAATTCAGCTTGGTGGACGCCAATGCCGAGCGCGCATTGGACTTGTGAGCCACATCAGACACTGCAACTGATCCACATTGAGAAACAACTCACACGAAACATACTCGGCTAAGAATGACGTTTGTCAACAACAACAATTCAGTTTACAACTGAGGAGCCAAGGAAAAAATTGGATTTGGACAGTTGGCATCCACGGATAAATGGCGGACCAAGAACAAGTTTTTAGCAATTCTTTTGAATCCTGAAATTTTTTAAATAAATCCACTGAACAATTTTGCGCTTTGTTGATAAATTCAGTGACCTGCACTGAGCGCTGATGCTACGTAAAGCTGGGTGAATCTTAACTGATGAACCTAATTGAATGGAAAGGACTCCGTCCATGTGGTCCCGTTCACCAAGGATTTCTTATACGAAAACCGCATATACGATTTTGGCATTCGAAAAATCCACCCATGTAATAGAGCGAGCACGAAAGTACATCGAATGCGGCCTTTAAAAGTGTTCATGAAACGCAACCTCCTAATATCAACAATGACGTAAACCAGAACCATACATCTTTTGCTACCAGGTTTGTTAACCTCTCGGTGAAAAGTTTATTTGAGAAACCACTGACAATTGAATTTGATAAAATGAATGTGCATGCCAAGCAATGTGACTCTGATAGAGCAAACATACAACATGACATCGAATCCAAAGATCTTGTGAAAGCGTATCGTGATAAAAAAACCATTGCGGGAGAAATTCTCTCGATTGGACAAGGCCTAAGGGGGTAAACAAAGACAAGACAAAATAACTTGGATGAGCAAGTAAAGAGAAAAACTGTCATAACAATTTTTTATGCAACTGGTGGGGCCTTGAACTTTTCTAGTTGGAATCCTTACGCTAAAAACCATGAAAAATGCACGCACAGATACATCCAAAGCCGTGAATAAATACCTGTTCGTTGCTCCAATGATGAAAACGTTTTTCTTCGGCCCCATACCATCCATTTCTGTAAGAATCTGGTTGATGACACGATCAGAAGCACCGCCACCGTCTCCAGCACTGCCACCACGTGACTTAGCAATGGAATCCAACTCATCAAAGAAGAGCACACAAGGTGCAGCCATACGAGCCTAACAACAACAGCAAACATGTTGAAAGTATGTTGAATTGGATACGTCACCGTGAAGTCTAGCAAATAGAGCCATTGGCAAAATTTTAATATAAATCAGCTGTAAAAAGCTCCCTTACGTCTAAGCCCGTGAGGCTTCCACAACGTAATTACAACTACGTAGTAGGGGCAAAATAGAGAGAAAGTTGGAAGGGTATCTTCTCCACCCAACATAGGAAATGAAAAGGATTTGGCCGCATATGAGTTGACTGAAATAGCACGAATGAGAATGTTGATTTCCATGATCGAAAACAAGAATCGGGAGTACATTTTTGGCAAGGTAGCATCTTGACCCATGACGATGTGAGGTAAGGTGGCCAGCTTCTTACCTTGTCGCAATTTACACCTCCCCCCCCCCTCCCCCCCCCCCAGTGTTACACAATGGTATCGATTTACAGCTGCGTGGTGCACAGAGAGAGCAACAGAGACGTAAGAATCAATGCCTCGAGCTTGGTACCTTCCAAAGAGTAGACAAAGGCTTTAACTTCTTTGCCAACTGCCCTTTAGGTGAATCACAGTAGGTTAATTTCTTACCTTATCAAAGACATCACGGACGTTAGCTTCTGATTCTCCAAACCACATGGTCAACAACTCTGGACCCTTGATTGATATGAAGTTTGCCTGGCATTCGTTAGCGATAGCTTTGGCAAGTAGCGTTTTACCGCAACCTGGTGGACCATAGAATAGGACTCCTTTGGAGGGTGTCATGCCAAACTTCAAGAACTTTTCCGGGTGCTCAACAGGGTATTGAACCAGCTCTTGCAACTCCCGCTTGACGTTCTCTAATCCACCAATATCTTGCCAGGTGACAGTTGGTACTTCAACAACCGTTTCCCTCAATGCAGATGGATTGGTCGATCCCATAGCAAACTGAAAATCAGAGAAGATGCAAACTCTCATGTCCAATTACACCTTGGCTCCTGAAGCAGCACCGTGTGCCATCGAAGATGACTGCTCAGGTGGATCCACTGACGGATGGAAGCTTGTAAACAATAACGCAATTATAATTTGCATGAATAAATACGTACGACTTATCCTACAAAATCAAACAAAGTCACACGGCTACTGTTTAGAATATACAAACCCTAAAGTTTTCCATTGTGACAGCTAAAGAGTTCAACACTTCAGCATCAATGGTGTCATCTTCTAAGTCTATGAGGTCCATCTTTTCTCTGATCTGTTGCAGAGCAGCTTCTGAGCAAAGAGAAGCCATGTCTGACCCAACATAGCCGTGAGTCTCTGCGGCAACCTACAATGGCAACAGAAATGAGAATTAACAAAGCTAGAAATTGCTTTTAAACGATGTTTCATTCATTGGTCACCACATGGCCAGTCTTTATTCGAGTGAAAAGATTGCAAAGTCATTAAGGCACTTGATAACTGTGTTTATCGTGCAAAGTCTCCAACAAGAACAAGAGGTATGAATAATCCATACAACTGAAGGCATAGAGATCACGATGTATGAAAAAGCTACAACGAGCAATAGGCCACTTATTGATAAGCAGACTCCCCTGAAAAACTTTGTAAAGTTTCCTACATAATAACATCCTGGCAAATTATCATCTTAAACTATAATGGCAAACTATAATGTATTTGAAACGGTTTTTAAGTCATGTAATCGCTAGAAACATGGAGGGGATTGTCAGCTCTGATGATTGCGCAGTCGGCCAGATCCAATGCAAATTAAATGCCCTTTAAAGTTATAGATATTAGTAAAAATTCTTGGGGTCAAATGGTACGTTATGTAAGTAAAATTGTGGGTAAAATAAATCTAAAATTACCTGCTCTAAGTCAACTTCGTCATCCAGTTTCATATTCTTAGTGTGGATTTGAAGAATTTCTAACCGGCCAGTTGCATCAGGAATACCTATGTCAACTTCTCGATCAAAGCGACCTATGAAAGGCGGAATCAGTTTGAAAATACACACAATAAACAGTGTTATTTTCTGACCAGAATATAGATTGAGTTCAAAGCACCTCAAACATCATGGCAATACATGAACTTTAAATTGGGAACAACAGATGCCAACTATGCATGCCACGTAATGCACAACATCGCAAGGCATAGCTAAATTCGCGATTCACAGAAACAAGCGGCAGGGCGCTGCCATTTTTCCAAGTTAACACACTTTGTCGGTTTGCTTTGATGTTGGCCTGTACAAAACTTGATATCACAAACCTAGAGGAACGGACTTGAGCAAGTAAGCCGTTACACTACTGCGCCATTAGAGAAAACAGCAGCTTAATAACCTCAAGCTAGCATGTAAGCCCATTCAGCAACGAATAGGGCGCTTCGAAGTCACACGAAAAGACTGAAATCAATTTCCAGAAAAAAATAAATGCTGAGGGTATTTCCGATTTAGCTCTGTTTTGAATAATCGTCCATTTGCAATGATATAAAAGGAAACTTGTGACTGGTATCAACTATCTTTGTCAATTAAAAATTTTGATTTTTTAATTGCTATATGCGACATCTTTTAGCTAGCTTCGCCTTGAAAGTTGGTAAAATTGAATAAAATGCCAAAATTCTTTTGCGGAAAACTCAGAATAACTATGCATGATTGTACTTACCGAATCTTCTTAAAGCTGGATCTATGCTGTTAGGCCTATTTGTTGCTGCCATAACAATAACATGAGACCTTTGCTTCAATCCGTCCATTAATGTAAGCAATTGTGACACAATTCTTCTTTCTACTTCGCCGTGAGTCTGTGTTGAATTATGATAAATTAACAGCAAATGCCAAAACAAGTCGAGACACAGAGAAGAAAAACCTGCATTCCGATGTTGAATGGGTTCCCCTGCCCTTAAAATATTTCTGTTAGCTGAAATCACGAGGAAAGGAGGGCAGGACACTGCTCTATAAACATACATTATAAATTTCAAGGCAATAGCATTTCAGGTGACTAGAGACGTTCCGATAAAGAAACCTTAGCATGTCCATCGATTGACTTCATTTGTAAGGTGGGACAGGGGACAGAAATACCACCTGTGTAAGATTCAGTTTTACTTGCGATCAAAAATCTGATTTGTCAAAATGCAAAAAATAGAAAATGCAATCAGGCAATAGCTTTCGACAATGGGAACAAGAGAATTTCTAAATCAAAGCATTAAACGAGGAGTTAAGCATATTCACTATCTTAATTCTTGGTAACATGTAAAATTATATGACAAAAAATTACAAAAGCATCATAAGGCACAGGATAAACATTTATAACAGCAGCAGCTGAAGTGCACTCCTGCATAAATATTCGTCTTATTACAATTGTGTTCATTGCTGCCGTTTCAAGCGTAATCTAATTGATACATGTGGCTAAAGATTGGCAAAGAAATCTCAAGACAAACACCTTTTCTCTTTTTGGTGCAATAGCATCGATTTCATCAATAAAAATGATTGCCGGTGAGTTCTTCTCAGCTTCTTCAAATGCTGGAAAAGGCAAGGGATACACCTTGGTGAGCAAGTAATAACAAACAAAACTTGCACTGTAATCATATTTATGGGCAACATGGAAGTATGCCATATGGAAGCAATGCTAATTGGCCTGTACCTCTGGGTTCGCAACTTCCAAGGACTGACGTCATTACTCACGTTTCTGTACAGACATGAAAATCTAGCATCTGTCATTTCATGTCTCAATTCCGTACATATCCATGAAAATTTCAGGCAAACAGCTATTAGCGCCATTTTTCACAAACTTCCATAATTGCATCGCTTTGGCTTTCACAAATAACGGAGAAAAAAATTCGAACCTTTTCTCAAGTTGCTTTCTGACTCGCCCGCCAATTTGCTCATGATTTCAGGCCCTGATAACAATGAAAGATCAAAGTCAGCCATATGGAAATGGTGAAAACAAGGGCTGTAACTACGAGAAGGATTTGACAGCAAAAGCCACTCGTGTAGAAGTCCATTGCGACGGACCCCCTTCTCTTCCATGTCATCCATTCACATGGAATAGGCATTTCAGCAGTTGCTTTCCACAGTACAAAGCATTTGAAATCGACATTCTCTTTTTGCACGGGTGGAAAGCAAACAGCAGAGACCAGGTAGCTCCTGGGTTGAGGTGATTGAATACCCTTCGCTCACTTGACAATTTGCCTCTTGCATATCTAGTCATTAAAAACGCGTTCATACTAACCATTGATAAGAAAGAAAAATGCCCCAGTTTCGTTTGCCACTGCCCTGAAAATAGATAGGTATAATGCCAGAAACAGTCCGATTCCACAAAACAATAAAAAGGTGTTTCGTATTAAGGAGATCGAGATTTGAAAAGTGGATCAGGCAATAATGAATTCCATTGATGTTTATAACCTTTCTGCATGAGCGCCTCTCTTAATACCATCACAAAGCAGTATGCAGTCGGAGCACACTGCTGGGCGAAACGGTCACAGATGTGACGTCAATCATAGGCCAAGTAGTCCACCAAAGAATTATCATGCACTGACAAGCAATGCCAAAGGCCAAACACTTGCCGAAGCAGCCTCTTACATGACCCTTGATTTCGATTCTAAAGATTACTCTTATAAGAATTCCGCATACAAGATGTGTATCATCATATAAAAATCCTTTCATGCATTGGTATTCATATCATTCTACTAGAAGAATAAAATCACCTTGCAATGAGAGTCTTTCCAGTTCCTGGAGGTCCATACAACAAAATACCCCTTGGTGGCTGTAAAAATCAAGGTCATTAAGATCACTATGCTAAAATAACCCAAGGAAGAAATAAATCGATGTAAAGATGTAACAGGGTATAGGCCTAGCAAGTTGTGTTCATATTTGCACACAGTAATTTCAGTGTCCTAAAATACAGCTACGGATGCTTTGTAGAAAACGATTCACTGGTTATTCTTTATAGATCTGTGAACAAATGCAAGAATGTCTTACTTTGATTCCGAGAGCTTTGAAGAGCTGTGGGTGCCTCAACGGGAGCTCAACCATCTAAGGAAAAAAAGGAAATGCTCAGCGCCAATAAAAAAAACTTACTACCGGACATGAAAATCGGTAACAAGCTTTATACTCAAATTTCGAACCCTATGTCCTAACTGTATAATGGCGAATAGGCTGCGGTGTAGCTTCGCCCTTTACGTTGCACTTTGCAAGCTAATACGAAACTATATAAGGAGCCTCCCGCATTAGCGATTCAGCGAAAGCAAGCTACAAGCAGAGACAAGGGTATTGAATTTTGAACACACTTCTTTGATTTGTGCAAGCTGCTTCCTGCATCCTCCAACATCATCATACCCAACCTCATTCAGAGATTCTTCTTCGTCCTGAAAGCAACAATATCTTAATGTTAGGCTCACTTCAAATCAGCTCATTGAGATAAAGCATTTGCCATCGAGCAGGAAATACTAAAAATTTGGTTTGCTCATATTTCAAATAGAAAAATGAATGAGCTAACAAATAAACGAATTAATCAATAAGTTAATCAATTATATAATGAGTCAACGAAAGAATTACTGCATTAAAAATCGTATCAATTCATTGGTTGTTGAGCAAAAGAAATATCAAAGATACAAACAAAGGTAACAAACAGAAAGATAAAAAGAATGAGAGAATGAATGAATAAATAAAACAGCAAATAAATGAAAGAGCAAGCGTTACAATAAATAATGAAAATTCAATCTTTAAGAGAACAAAACAACTAATGATCAAAACTGAGCCAATTTGAGGATACCCAAGCCTGCAATCCTACCTCTCTTTTGATTGGTTCACCTTCGCAATGGATGAAAGTGTCAGGAGCTACAATGCAGTAAGGCATTGGGTCTGTTTCCACAACTTTGAACTCAACTGCTCTCATGCCACCTCTCACCAAAAATATGTCCCCTAAAAAAATTAATGAAAATTATACCTCTTTGTAAGGTACAAGACAAACCTTGGTTCTAAAAGGGAGTGGCTGAAACCTTTCAAACTGTTTGGAGTTGCATATGCACAGTACGTGGAATCTAGTTGCAAATCAGAATGGTTCAACGGTACAAGGGTTCAGGGAACCCAGCCTTTTGAAGACATTAGATAATGACGCCTGGAGTCGATCCCAACCCACAAGGAATGGAGTTGGTTAGTGACAGGAACCATTCAACCATAAAGCACTGGCCAAGCGCATGCAGACACTGCAAAATTATTGCCACCAATACAGGTAAGCTGTCAAGTAGTGCTGAATAAACCGCATTGAGACAGAAAAGATGGGAAAATGATGTTAAAGATGTTCTAGGGAGCTTCCAGCAACATGGGCACTTAACCTCAAGTCTTACTCTTGGAGATAATACTTTATCATCTGTAACACAAAGAGCTCATCACCACTGCAATCGATCTGAACGCACGCTAAATTATTACAATATTGTTAGACATTGCACCCACCTTTACAGAGGGGTCTGTAAGCTTCCAAGAAGTATGGCTTCAAATATACATCAAATAGGCTCCTGTAATCATAAAATAATACAGATGCTATACTGAATTAATGCATTGGCATGTATTGCATGCAAAATATGGTATGCTGAGTGGGCTTTCCTTACACAACAATCTCTAGCAAGTTCTTTCTGGCACATTTACATCATATCACTTCTTTACAACTCTAGTGGGAGGTTGTTTTGTGGTGGTTAGAGCATGTGGCTACAGTGCTGTAAGTCACAGGTTTGGTTCCAGGTTCAAGCACATTCCAGTCCCCCTAGTAGATGGTATAATGTCCGCAATATCACCCAAACAGCCAGTGTGTCTATTTCCTTCCCTGCACTAGACAGGGTAAGCTTTCGTTACCAGGTAAGATCTTGCTCTCTCATTTGATGGTTACCTGGCATATAGCCTGGGGCTCAAGCGTAAGAAGGAAAGGAACCGGCCATTCTATTGCACACAACTATGGCTCAAGTTGGTAACTCTAAAAAAAATAAAATTTTTTTTGCTAATTACCAACTTGTTTTCAGCTATGTTTTAATTGCTTTTGTCCAGGATAAAGAACCCATTTTAAGAACTTAAGTAGCCTAAAATTCTGTTAACTATCATTTATCTAAGAACCTGTTTAGGCTAACTCCTAAAATGTAGGTTCTTATTTGCGGGTTTTCACTGTACTGAAAGTAATGATTAAGATAGCGGAGTAACACTTGCATACCCGGTAAGTCCCTCTACAGTGTCGTCAATCGGCAGGACGTGAATTCTTTTCCCATACTTAACATCTGGGCATGTCTGAACACTAAAAGTCAATTTGCATTATTTCTAACAAAGAAGAAAAAACCACCAGAAGGTAGTAAATTAGCTAATGAGAAATAATTTTTACAACCTAAGAAATCAAGTCTTCACTGGTTAGGAACAGGTAACATAATTTCTTAATTTCCAGAGCAAAATCTTCTGTTTGGTTAAAATTGGGGAACATGACCTGATTAGACTCCTTCAAGACTCTTTGTAGCTCCAAGGAAATAGCGATGATTACCTAGCATATTTATAGAGTCCAATTTTTCTATACTGTTACCACCAAGGGGCTTGAAAAATATTGGTGAGAAATTTCAATGGTAGATTGCACAGCATGCTCATTCCAGATTTAGCTAAAACAAGATTAAGGGTCTTGTGCTTTCTGTGGAAAATGGGAATTTATGAGGTAGTTTCAAATTGCCTATTTACCATTGTAACTTCAAAAGGGTTTGAGCCCAAAACCGCTGCAGCTTGTGTTTGAGGGGAAACAAATGTAAAAAACCTGCTTCCCACAAAACATAGAACCCTGTTTTTGGCATCTGCAATTCACAAAATCAAGGGGGCTGTAAGTTTCTTAACCAGAAAAGCTGCTGCCTACCTGACAATATCACCCAGTCGCACTCTAAGGTTCTGCCGAACAACTTTATTGATTCTAATCTTTTCATTTGAACAAGTTTCATCTGACAAAACAATGCATACCTGAAATATAAAAAGGTAAGCATGCTATCTACAGATCATTCATGGCTAGAGAGAAAATTCAAGGTAGTGTTTCAAAGTGATATAGGCATACATTTGCAATGATAATTTAACCATTAGAAAATTAGACATGTCTTTAGAAAATTATTCCCAGCTTGTTTTCCTTTCAAGAGTAGTCTTGATATGGTTTTAAGCTGCTTTGCTTTTTAAAGAATACCATAAAATGGCAGGCATGGAAAAATTAGAACGGGGTGGGTAAAGCTTCACTTTGAATCTTTGTTGAAGTTTTCACATTGAAATCAATCATCATACTGGCAATCGTTGCTTTGAAGGGAGTGAATTCCCACTAGAATCCTTATCAATATGCTTGTTTTTGATAGTCATGTAGATAACACAATCAATTATAGGGTAAAGCACAAAATTAGTTTAGGAGTGTCTTCGATAACTCAGCTTAGAAATAAATGGGTATCTCTATCAATTGTAAGCAAGATCATTTTTTAAATGCTGGTTTTTGATACTGTAATAGCTGATAACGCAATTGGGAATTCCCCTATGGATTCCTAGAAAACACAAACTTTACTTTGAAATCACAAACATGGGGTTTCCCCCAAGGATTCAATTTCCAGTAGGATAGAAAAGTGGCATAACATAAAAATTTCCACCAGCTAAGAGCAACAACTCAAAAAAACAATGCAATGAAAGGAAGTCAATTATTTCAACATTGCACAGGGAAGCAGAACCATAATTGTAATTAACTGAAGAAGTTTTACTATTCTAATATATCTAAAAGATCTCCAGTGTGGCACAATCATGCTCCTGACATTCCTGTGCAATACTGGGATTTGGCACACATAAAAAATTGTCACAAATTCATTAATTTCTCACAGTCTCTTTTCTTCGTTTCCCTTTAAGTAGCACAGTGTCACCTCTAAACAGTTGAAGCTCGTCCATCTTTGCCTGATCAAGAGACGCATTTTTACATAATGAATTTATTCTGCACAAGTCATATACCTATTACTTGGAATGTGGATGTGGATGCTGACAATAAAAAAGCAGAAAATTAGCTGTATATAGACAAGAAGATCTGAAAAGAAAATGTCAAGTTTGGCTCACCTTAAGCAAAGAAAAGGCAAAAAGTTCTCAACTGTACAAATTTTCATACGTTTTACAATGCTAGTAACAGGTCATACTGCTGTAAATTGGCTACTGGTGATAAACCCATTTTTAACTTATGAAGTATGCTCTGCTTAGCACACAGGAACTTTTTCAAAGAGGATCAAAACTCAGTTTGAAAAGGACTCCCTTTGCTCTGAAAGAATTCTGGGCTACTGAAATCCCCCAAATGTTTGACTGATCTAAGTTGATTCATTGGACAGTGCCTAAAAATTTTGATACTCTACCTGTGACACGGTGACAACTGAGTTATCATCATTTACAGCTTCTTCTACCATCAGCCTATTTGGCTTGGCTTTTTGCTTCAAAATGGCTGTTGCCAGATCATCCCTATGGCACGAAAAAATAGTACTTTAAAACTTGACCTGCAGTAGTAGAAAGCATTGTGGTACCATCAGCAGCATTTCAAGTCAGGCCTGTAGCCAGCGTGCATTTGCAAGGGGGCACAGCCAATATTTATATATATATATATATATATATATATATATCACATAGAGGGTGCTGTCTTCACCACCATATGGTGCTCTATGTACAAAGTACAGAGCGTTGATAGCAGAAATGCAGAAAAGGAAGAGACCGATTCTCTGTTACTCTGAGTTTCGTGCGAAGGCACTCGTCAGACAGACTATAACTCTATATATATATATATATATATATATATATATATATTTATATATATATATATATATATACACAGTATACACAGTATATACAGTATATACAGTATATACACATATAAATATATAAATATATAATCCCTATGTCCAAGAACTAAGGATTCCAAAAAGTATAAAGAACTAAGAATTCCAAACAAATAATAAGCAAGATCACAATTATTAACTTTCAAAACCAATCATGATGCTTGATGAACAAACAATGGTTATAAACAATGCGATTTTTTCACGAGATAATATGAAACAAATGGAGAAGTTAATTCCCAAGCTTTCTTGGCTTTGAGCTCCATTCACTAAAAACTCATCAAATGTTATATCTTCCATGATGACCTTGCTTTCGAATGAAAGATATGTGAGGTCACATTCTCTTGTTGTCTTCGTTGAAAGGAGTTTGCAAAACGAAAAACTCTGCCACTGGCTACAAGTTGGAATGCAAAATTCATTTCTGCAGGGGGGCAGAGTCAAATTCAAAGCCAGGCTTCCCCTTGGCTACGAACCTGATTTCAGTAATTGATGCTCTCAAAAAGGCAAAAGGAATCCATATGAAAATTATGCTTCCTCTCTTTTAAGTAGTATTCAGCAACTTAAACAAAACATTTATTCACAAATTTCCATTTTTCTAAATAAACACAGGTAAGTGTAGCTACCGCAACAGAAATTAATAGCATTGCTGCTTGACTCTCAAGCCAAGAGACATTATTTTTTCACTCCCTTTTGATAGTGATGCAGGGGCCACAATGTAAAGACAAGCAGAGTATTAAAGATGTATAGTTCATCTGCTAAACAAAAAATCACATAGAGCATAGGTTTGTCTTCATTCATTTGTTCACGTTGGTAATTCATTCATCTTGTTGAAGCAATTTTCTGCACATGCAGACAAACAAAAACAGACCTGCTGTCTTGTCAAATATGAGTTAGGTAAAAGATCATTTCACTGTACATTTCATACCAGCAAATTTGACCTCTAATAAAACAGTGCTTGAAGAAACATCTTCATCTTAATATTATGTTGCTTCCTATTGATTTTTTGACATTTTCGTGACACCTTGGACGGAATAACCTTAGCAACTTGTATCATAAGCAAAAAAGTACCTATCCTACAGCTGCATTACTGCTTTGGAACATGACGTCATTCAGATGGGTTTAGAGAGACATTTAAAGGCAGCACATTAGCCGTAAAATTGACAATGCTATTTTACTGCAGGGAAAATTGCTATATGTTTGGCACAAGTGAAAAAATGAGACTGGGAACAATTGAAGAATTTCCGAACTTTCTTTTGAACAATAACGAACAAATAACTAAACTGACTCGAAAGGCCGCAACGAAGTAGTCTGGAAACTGTTCCCGCAAATAGATTCCTCCTCTTTAATTGGTAAAATTACTGTGCAGATTAATAGTGTCAGAATCAGAAGTATGTAAAAAACGACCAGTAAAACAAAGGCGATATCTTTCATTGTAAATGCTCTGCGAGTTTCTTTCGAGGTGAAACAGGAAACTCTAGATTCCGTTTTCACTGCTCGGCTTCTCGAAAAGAATTCTCCTTATACTTTCATGACGAAGGTTTGGTACACTCTCCTTCAAGGGAAATTGAGAAGAAAAATACAGAAATACGAGCTAGGTCTAAAAATGGCCACGCTATCCTACCAAAGCCCCACCTGGCCTAGCTTAGATAAATGAGGCGATTCGTTTAAACAAATATGAAAAATATCGAAATAATGAATACTCACTGTTGTGAGGCCATGTCTTGGTACCTTTCTCTTCCTGCTATATGTATGTGCGGGACGTCTAAATAACGGAAGAGACTTGCTTTCCGTAAGGTCGCTCACAGACTATGCTAGAAAACTTAAACCTGAGTCAGGATTGCGCGTGCGTCTTTCTGATGGCGTTGTCTCGTTATAGAAATAGGCTATGGAAGAGAGGCCAGGACCGTGTTAATCTACTGAAAAGAGACACGTATCCACAATAAATATAGTTATTACGTAATAGTGATGGTAAAAAATGTTTCCAAATGACGCGATGATATTTTTGTTACGTAAGTTCTTGTCTCCCCTATCGATCCCATCCAATATGAAATCATGATTAGGTGTTGTCTTTCCTTCACGTAAGTACGACTTGGTCTTTCGGGCGACGCGAGTCAGTGGTTCTATTCGTTGCGCCTTTTAAAAAATTCTCACAGAGCATTGAATAGTCCGTTACATAGCGCAGTGGTAAGGCACTTGCCCAGTGATCCTATGCTCAATGGTTGGAACCACAGTTGGAGCATAGCTTTCACATAGGGTGACGAGAGTCAGTGGTTCTATGGGATCCAAGGCATAGCAATCACGAGATGCGGTCGCGTTACGAGGAAGGACCAGGACACTGTTTGACAAGTACAGCTTCTGGTTCGCATACTCGATTTTGAGCCTAGCAGAGACCAGAGACGGAGACAAAAAAAATTCATAGCGTGGCAGCCAAGTATCCTAAAATCTAGTCTTACATGGAAAAATGTTACACCACCAAGCCAACATCTGCATGGCTCCATATGCCAGTACACTTTAGAAACCTGCCATGCAAATTAAAACTATGTTTAACAATCTATAACTCTCATTTAAAGTTCTTTCCATCGATGTTTTTAAGCCCTTTCCTCTCCTCACATGATCAAGCTAGAATCAGCAACAAAGGACGGTTTTGTTAGCTTACGACCACAACATTCACAATGGAATGAATACATCATAATATACCATGAGGCAAGCTCGCATATTGCCATCAAGCATAATTACCCGTCAATTTGTGAACCAATAGCTCTTCAATTTTATCTATATATATTTATATATATGCATATTAGTATATCATATTAGTATATATATATATATATATATATATATATATAAATATATATATATATATATATATATATATATATATATATATATATAATTATATTTATATATATATATATATTGAACATTTGTGTGTGGCCATGCCTCAAATAAAATGTGAATATAAAATAAGCTACTTTTTAAGGCAAATTTATTGATAGATTACTTCAACCTCTGATATTACATCAGTAGGTTGAAATAATCTATCAATAAATTTGCCTTAAAAAGTAGCCTATTTCATATTCATATAAATATATATATATAAATATATATATATATATATGTATATTTATATATACAGTATACTGTGTAATGGATACTGAGAAGCCTTTTTCTTATCGAGTAGTGTCCAGGTCCTTCCTCTCGATTTGATCACATCTCTTATGATTCCTACACCTGGAATTACAGAGAGCTAGAGACTCCCCTCACTTTAAGTGAAAGTTTCAACTGAAGGTGGAGTTGAACCACTGGCCATATCACCATTGGGCTAGAATCCTACCATTGAGCTATCATCTCACATATTTTACGATGTGAATAGACTAGATTTGGTACTACTTAAAAGGCCTTGGAATAGAACCAGGACATAATACAATGTCAGCTTTATCGAAATTTGACAAGAACAGAATCCATCAGAGCAATAAAGAAGCGACTGACAAGCACAAGAAGATCAGGAGGGCCAAAAGAAAGGCAATCAAGGCAAGAGAGTAGAAAGCAGTGGAAGCAGAAGGCGTTTCTTATGAACCTGGTGCATTTTAGACGCTTTACCTGTTAGCATGACAATTTGATTCCATTCTAAAACTTTAAATGCGATTTCTGGCAACATGCAATTTTCGCTCAAGATTAAGACCTTTGACGCTTGTAGATTCTTCAGTTTTTAAGATATGGAGATGAAATTTGGAACACAGTCCTTTTATAGTAGTACTAGTGCAATGAAACTTTCATAGTAATCACTAGAGTAGCATGAAACTCCCTATCCTGCATACAAAATTTAGATTTTTCCGCAAAATTGCAGCTAAGAGCTTAATAGCCAATAGCAAAAAAAGTACTCAAGATAAATGAGGCATTAGAATTTAGTTGCAAAAAACTACCCTCTGTTGACATTTTATACGAAATCTGGTGGCTCTGGCACTTCAAATTTTTCTGACATCAAGGTCAAAAGAAAGGTACCAATTTCGTGACCTTTCACATGGAGAACTCTATTGTTTTCAAAATTTTAATTTTTTCTGGTGTTCCCCCCTAAGTGGTATCACAAATATGTGACCAAATTTGAAATAGATACACAGCATCTATGAGAAATCCCATAGCCTAGACAGTGTCCTGACACTGGCGATTGAGTGATGCATATTTACATTGGTGTGCTGTGATATGATACAATGCCAGGCAACAAGTTAACTGGTATATGTCTTCTTTATTTTCAAGGCTTGGAATGAGTCTATGCGATTGATAAAATGCCAGAAAAGATCTAATGACAAGGAAACTGCTTACCTCGTTGACGTGATACAGAAATTAAAAAAATTACAATGCAATGAATACCAAGTGATACAGGTATTGACGGGAATGAAAAAGTAGACGAAATCTCGAAAAAAGGAACAGCAACTGGTGCCGTTAGACATAACAACTGCAAAACCCATAATGAAGAAATGATAAATGAAGGAATGGCAGACCAAGATGGGGAATATAAAATGGGACCAAGAAACATTTGAATAGGGCACAAAGAGCTTGCAACTGAACATTGAGTACTGGCCAAGGCGTACCAGAAACAGATTTCAGTGTTGTTATGCATTTCCATGCTCCCCTTGCTTTTGTATTGTAATTGTTTGTCATTGTAAATTTCATGAGAATATAAAAAGAGAAAAAAAAAGAAGCAGATTGGACTGAGTGAAAACGAAACGTGCGAGCAATGCGAGGAAGATCTCCAGATGCAAGATGACCCTCCATTGCACGTGCCCGAGACGATTCTATAAGAGAGAAAGGTACTTGGAAGGAGAATTACAACGGACGAAGCCATAAAATTGGACAAAGCCATTGCGTTTCTGCAGGTGATCGGACATCTACAGCCCCACGAGCTAACATCTATTCATAATCATTTCATACGTAATGAAAATAATACCTTTGGGCATAGGGCCAACATTGGACAGATGTAGCACGGATGGGGGGCACATGACGCATGGGAGAGGCACAACACCATTTTTCCCCTTCTTTCTCGCTTCTCAAACATGTAATAAAGTCATGCGTTATTATTGAGCTTCAGTGAAACTTGTGAAGTTCAACCGAAGTAACTATATCCTGTTTTTGTATATTGATTGCTGGTGGAGAGCCCTTTGAAAGTTTTTTTTTTCACCCTCCGAATATGATTTTTCTATCAATCTAAGATTAAAAAGAAACATCAAAAACTTAATGCAAGAACACCGGCATTTGTAGACAGGAAAGATCCAAGGTCACACCAGATGTACGAAATAAAACGAAGCGGAGATCCCACAAGATTTTGTTACGGCCCCAGTTCTATTGATATTAACACAGCTTACAAAAATGAGCCTGCTGGCGATTGCAAACTGCTCCATTGACAGCAGTACTCATCTAAGCTACTTACGATTAAATCAAGTCTCAATCGGTCATTACAAACGCTTCTTGATCTCCTGCATAAATTGTTGCTTTCACTGCCGACTCTGGACGCTTACTGATCACATGCTCTGCTAGCCTGATCTCATTTCTGTAGCGACAACACCCTTCTAATTCTTTAAGTCGATTGCCAAATCAACTGTTCCATCACGAGTACTGCCCAACTGTGCCTCGCTCTTGAAAAACCGGCATAGGATTGTAGAATGCTTCATTCTGAGGGGACCTTTGAAGAGGATGACATATAAGCTTGGCCAAAGTTTCGTACAGTATCTTGATGCTATTGGATACCTCAAGAATGTAACCCTTCTCTTCCTTGTCAAGATCACAGAAGAAATCGTATATTTTCTGCAATGCAAGAGAAGTTTTCAACGTGTTGCCGTTTCGCATTTGAAAAAATAACACCAGTTCCTTTCGCTTTTATCCTTTCTCAACGATCCACATCTTGCTATGCTAATGAATCATAAGCTCTGTTCAAATTAATAGAGCAGAAATGAACGGATGCAACACCGAATAATCTAGAAACCAGTTTTGCATTTGTGTTTATCAGTATTGACATCTAGTTGTGTTGTCATTCATTCATTGGTCATTATATCACGTGTTTGTGTCCCACTATTTTCATGCGTTTTAAGAGTCGCCAAATACATAAAAATGTCTACAAATGCTTGATTAAATGCAAACACAGCTAACGACTCGTGGATTATAAAACTACGTACGTAGAACCAGGTGGATGGAAGCCAAATATATGGGGAAGAGATGAAATAATGATGAAATACTATGCACTAAAAAAATAATGAGCACACAAGATGTTGATGACGACACACGACATGAAAATCCTTTGACGGCCTTAAGGGTGTGAATTGATTCGATTCACAGAAGCGAAACTAATGCAGCAAAGATCACTGACATGAGGTATCTGGACAAAGACTGATACCTCACCACAAGGTAACAGTCACAGCAGCACAATAAGACTTAGGATATCTGAACTTACCTGTGCTTTGTTACTGATTGACGGCAACTCATGCACGTAAAGGACATCCAAAAAGAAATACGGAGAGGCTTTCATTTCTTTGAACTCCTGGAAGAAAATAACGACAACATAGAATACGGTAACATAACCGAAATACGTTTCCATCTAGAAGTTTTCGAAGGACTTTGCTTGCACTAATTTGTTCCTCCAAATTCAGGGGGGATCTCGAGGAGGGGGGAACCAGCTTGCATGCCGATATCGATTTCCTGCAGGTATTCAAAGGGTGTTTGCCATTATTTTTCATCGATTCATTCTTATTCTCTGAAGAAAGAAATTGAATTGAGTCACCCAGACTGCTTTCCTAACGTACTTCGGGTGAATAAGGGCGTTAGCATAGCCCTGTGGTAAGATTCTTGCGCATTGATCCTATGGTCAGTGGTTCGAATACCGCATCAGCTAAACTTTCACTTCGAGTGAGCAGAATCGCCAGCTCTCTATAATTCCAGGCGTAGAAATCACAAGGTGTTGTCATATTGACTGGAGAGACCTGGGCACTGCTTGATAAGCAAAAAGCTTTCCAGTGTCCAAATATCTGCCTTTGACATCTAGGTAGAATCATAGGCGAAAAAGGCTCATGCTGTCAACTACTAACATACACAGGTGCAGAAGAAACGCACGAGTTTCTGTAAAACTACACTTTTCAGAGTCGAAGAAAGCTAGTATGCATGATAATGATATCCTCCTAAGTTGGAACATCAGCTATTGGTAAATAAAAATCATTTATGATTCGGTGTAACGAATACCTGCGTGGAACGGAAACTTGTGTTTAAGGGAAGCTTGAATAGCACGGACGGGTAACGGTCTTTGACTCACAAAATAAATTAGTAGCACGCTTTATTTGATCTATAATCGTACTGGTCTAGAAGACACAGTACGTCCCCGCATTAAAGAAATTGACAAGTAAGAAGCGGCAGCCGGCCAGTGGAGAGAACGTTGCCCTTTCGAGAAGAAATGAAACAGCCTGAAATTTTTTCAGTTTCTTATAACTTATGAAAAACTGAAACGCACTTTTTTTAAAGTGAAAAAAACAAAGCCTCGACTGTTTCAGTTTGGTTCTTATCTTAAATACCAGTGTTCCATGGTTGAGATAATACTTCATAATAATTTTTTCACCCATACTCAGATCTCTTGGGATAATTCATCATGCCATAAAAACCAGCAGCTTTTTCATGGACATACAATAAATCAGCCAGCCTTATTTTAAAACATTATCTCCCACATAACAAGCGAGACAGCCTGATTGCAAAATATGAGTTTCTTATACGCTTGGACATACTGCACTTCTTGCGTAGGCAAACAGAGGCAACTCTCTATTGGCTTATTTTCTAATAGGACGGACGAGAACCACGAAACTTGCTAATGTTAAATCAGCTTCTTCGTTGCAACAGCTAAACTTTTTGCCAAGCATACCTTCATACACTCCGGTGAAATTCGCAATTCGCAATTTGACCTTCCGTAGATAAAAATTGTGCGAAAAACAAAGGGTGGAGGAAGCGCAAGATCGTCGACTTCTGGAATTTCACAATGCTCTTTCCTAGAAAAGAGGCACGAAATCATAGCAAACATCATTAAGGGGCCTCTCCAGCGAAGAGTTTCTATGTTCGAATCAGATTAAGTCGAGTTCCCCTGATTTCGCATCTGCAATTATTTTTCTGATATCTAGCACCTTTTTCATTTCATAAAAGTTTAGAATTCGTTTTCGAGTTCAGAATCTGCTCAAGAAAAATTATCGGAGCACTAACTGACGTCAAAATGACGTGCAACATTTTCTCGGTCATTCGTTTTTCTCACGAGAATTCATCGGATTATGAACAAAATGACGGATTCAATTTCCTATACACTGACGCCACCTTCAAATGCAAGTCACTTAAAATGCAGAGGTTCCCAAAGTCTCGCGATTTATCGTGATGCACTCTGTGACACCACTAAGTATATTTTGGTATTTTCGTTTTTTTTCGGTGAAGTATGACTTAAAACGCTTATAACTTGGAAACGGTACAAGATATCAGAAAAATAACTGCAGATTCGAGACCAGGACACTTGATTATACCATAATCTAATATTACAATTTGTCACTGGAGAGGCCCTCTAACATGATAGGGTCCACGAGAAGATCGATTGAAGGTCGAGCACACCGAACAGTGTCCAGGTCCTTCCCCTTGATATCTCGCTTTGGACATGCAGAGAGCTCGTGATTCTTTTCAAACTAAGGAACATTTAAGTCGCACGTGACACTCATGAAATTATGGGGTCAAAAGCTTTAGCCGACGTGCTTTCCTTCACAGAAGTCAATTGAGAATCTTTTGCTTCTCGATCGCTTTCACAGAATCAAGTTGAGAGAAGCAGGGGCGCTTTGCTTTTATAGAAGCAGTAAGAACATTCATTCAAGCAGGTGCTTGCAGTGAAATATGACGGCGTTAAAGATACATACGTCTGCTTCCATACGGCAAGCGTACAAAGAACGGCAACAAAGCTCGCGTCAAATAATTCTGTTTCCTGAGCAACGATAAAATTAGCCTCCAGTTTTCAGAGGTGCTGAAAGTTTGCTGAAAGTTATGGATTCAGACGCAGCTATTGGGTACCTGAAGTGAGGCAGGGGGCTGGGGCATGTTCAACCAGCCAGCCCCAGCAAGCTAAGACTCGAAATGGTGCCTTCAAAATGGCCCACGTATCACTCTATTTTCATGGTTCTGTGGAAGTCAATCACCGACGACGACGTACAACTTCTGTCGTACGAAGCTCAAACTGTATGATTGACAATTGAGGATATTTTTTACTCGAAGAAATGCATCTAGAATACTTACAGTAACGAAACGACTTGATTGAAATCTGAAGATTGTGGTTAAGAAATCATCAAGAAAATCTTGCAAGTAAAACAAGCAGCCCAACAAAGTCATAGGAAACTGTACAATGCTGTAGAACAGAAACAGCACTTGCAAATATCTAAACTGGCAAGAGGAAACTTAAACCATCTATTCAAGAATTCCCGTCTACCTTTCCTTAGCATCCAGTGACCTACTGAAGATTATGAACAATGTGTAACAACAGCAGAAATTCCACGAACACAAGGGCCTACTCATTATTCATGCCTCAGGTTGGGACTGAAGAGAAGTGTTTAGTGGGGTAAATTTTTCTGTTACCCAACCTTGTGGACTACGAAAATAATAGATACCCAACCAATAGAGAGCTATTATAATAGGCTATGCAACCCTTGAAAGGCAAAAAAAAATATTTACCCAACCCATTTCTTTTCGGCCCCAGCCCGAGGCATAAATAATGAGCTGTCCCTAAGTGCGTAAAATTAAGTTCCACATAAGGAAGATATTTTGGTTCAAGATTTATTAGAGGATAAAACTTCGGATGATGACCGAAATGGGACCGTACATTTGATACCCAGATGCGGACGAAAAACGAGTCGAATAAGTCATATGACTACGAATATTACTCCTGTAAAGGGTAAAAAAGGTAGGCATTAGCCCTCTCTTGAACGATTCATTTCAACTATTTCAAATATTGTAGGAGGGCGGCCCTCCAGCTGGTGCTGGTTTTCAAGGGGCCCTGCGTATAGAACTTTCAGACTGAAGCTGGCGTTGTCAATCACAATTCCAACCGCTGATCATAGGATCAATGGGCTTTGCCAATGAGCAAGGCATACACCCAAGAAAGCTCAAATACTGTTGTCACCAGTTAACCTATTCACTAACAAGTAAATAGAGAGTTGGGTTGGCTCGTTTGCACTGAGCTAACGTCCTGTGATTGAACTGAAAAGGATACCGAATGTCGTCTCCTCGAGCTCTGACTCATCACCTGCTTCTAAGTCATTGACCATTTCGCTAATGTGCTGGTAGTTATTCGTGAAGTCTTGTAACTACGAAAAAGTATTCTGTCCTCTCAAGAACCACAATGGATCATTGGGTGTATCGTAGTGGGGTGTGGTCTGTACACTGGCAGACAAAATAATGAGCCACCCTAAAAGGTCAGGTCAGGTCAGGTCAGGTCAGGTCAGGTCAGGTCAGGCCAGGTCACACCCACAGCCTGACAGCCGTTGGGGCACTGGGACATCTCCCTCCACCTCCTCCTGTCTTCCGCCATCCTCGTGCAGACCGACACCGGCTCTCCGACCCAAACTCCCACATCTCCGCTCCAGTTCCTCCGTGGTCGACCTCATCCACGCCTACCCTCCACACCCTGAAAGAATTGACCCAAAAAAAGGTTTTTTGGTCATTATTTCTTAGTGATCCACTTAGAAAACTAAAATATCTGCCATGGCGATGGTTGGCTCATTAATTTTGCCTGCCCGTGTATGCGTTCACCTTGTTGGTAAAGCCTTAAATGGCTTGTGTTCCCTAGTGAGAGCTCAAGCCAAATAGGGCAATATTGCTCCACAAACATAGATGCAAACACTAAATGACTCGAATTCTTGCCGAATGAGCGACAAATGTACACTGACAAACTGAGTTGAAACATTGGTTCTAGCACTGATTTGAATTCAAGATTTTTCATTGCAAACATGTTCTGATTTTTGAAGGAAATGGTTTCGATTTCAAGCATTTTTGAAACTTTAAGTAGCTTCTTCATTGAAACATTCCCTGAATTCGCCAGAACGTCTCTAGCCTTGAATTTCTTCTTATTTCTATTTATTCGATAATCTTTCACTCAAACCTTGCTTTGAAGTGACTTTAGCATGATCTGCTGCCCAACACCTTTCCTGCCATCGTTTACCTAATGGGCCTCTCACTGGAAAATCTTTATTCTAGAATATGGTGTAATAAAGTGATCTCGAGTCTGCGGCTATTTTTCTGACACCGTGTACCGCTTCCAAGTTGTGAGCGTTTAAAATCAGACTTCACCGAGAAAAAAACGAGAAAAAACGAAAATACCAAAATATACTTAGTGACGTCACAGAGTACACCACGACAAATCACGAGACTTTGTGAACCGCGGCATTTTAAGCGACTTGCATCTGAAGGCGTCAGTGTATTGGAAATTGAACCCGTCATTTTGCTCATAGTCCGATAAATTCTCGTGAGAAAAACGAATGACAGAGAAAAGGTTCCACGTTATTTTGACGCCACTAAGTACTCTCGATCTCTGATAATTTTTCTTGAGCAGATTCTGAACTCAAAAACGAATTTTAAACTTTTATAAAATGAAAAGGTACGAGATATCAGAAAATAACTGCAGATTCGAAACCAGGGAACTCGATTAAATCTAATTCGAAAAGGAAAACTTTCACTGGAGAGCCCCTTTAAGTGGTACAAGAGAATTTACCGTCATAAGCATATAACATGCTTTCCTGGGCTTTCAACTTATGTGAAAGACACGATTAATTAGTGTCAATAAATCCCACCCCTTTCTAAGCAGAACTCTGATACAGCACTTATAAGAAAATACATAATGAGTGTTACAGAAAAATGCAGCCATTATTACCCAAAGTATTGTGTTATCCTGCATCAGAACTAAAGCATACTCGTGCTCAGCGTTCAGAATCTTTTTGGTGGCTAGAAAGATCTGCAATGAGCTCTTTATGGCTTGCAAAAAGGACCTAAATTTGAATAAAAATAGATCATACCAACGATTTCGTTCATCTCTAAAGGTTATACGGCTTTTCTACTGATTTTTTCTTAGGTATATGCAACAATCTTCTCATTTTGCATCTTAATCTTAGAGAAAGAAATTTTAATGCATTATGTTGCAATTTTAGGTAGCACTACGAAAAACCATGTAAATGGATAGTGTGTTATTATCATCATCATTATCATCATCATCAAAAGGAAATCATCATCAAGAACAGAGATGTAAATTCCCTAAGCACCCATGGCCCTCTTGAAAGCGTTCTGCAGTTGTGTTGGTGCTGAGAAAGTAACCTGCTGCAAGTTTCAACTAGTTTCCCTCCACTTAATTCTTTGTGATCACTTAGCTAAGCCTTGGTCTGCTTCTACTCCACTTTCAAGGTATAATCCCAACCTGAAAAGTTTTCAAGGCTGTCATGTCTGAGCAGAGGGCCAATGAAAGTTGTCTGAGAAGCACAAGGCAATAGCATAATGCATACAATCGTGAAATAAAGGTATAAAACTATTAATCAACAGTGAAGAAATTTACTAGTTTATCTTAGAAAGATGCAAACAACAAATACCAAAACAAGTTAAAAGGAACCCGTCCTCAACATTTTCAGCTGCAACATAAAACACTATTGTTATGTTTCTTGCAATGCATGCAGCAAGTGGCTTAAGATATAATGTTCCTTGTGTATGTCAGTGTGTGTGTGTGTGTGTGTGTGTGTGTGTGTGTGTGTGTGTGTGTGTGTGTGTGTGTGTGTGTGTGTGTGTGTGTGTGTGTGTGTGTGTGTGTGTGTGTGTGTGTGTGTGTGTGTGTGTGTGTGTGTGTGTGTCTGTCTGTCTGTGTGTGTGTGTGTCTGTGTGTGTGTACGTGTGTGTGTGTGTGTGTGTGTGCGCGTGTGTGTGTGTGTGTGTGTGTGTGTGTGTACGTGTGTGTGTGTGTGTGTGTGTGTGTGTGTGTGTGTGTGTGTGTGTGTGTGTGTACGGGTGTGTGTTTGCCAGTGTCAGTGTGTGCGTGTTTGTATGTGTGTGTGTGTCAGCAATAGCTTTGAATCTTAAAAAAAGAATGTAGACATAATTTGTGGCACTAACACCTGAAAGCAATATCATTGACCATATCAGTTTAAGTGAAAGAAACTTAGATTTGGGCATCCTTGAGCAATAAAACAATCTGAGAATAACAATCATCTCTTTCTCCTTGATGCTGTCACAATTTGAGCAAATTAAGGTATACAAATAACCTGTCCCTATTCCACATCATCTACAACATACCCAATAACTGTTCCAGACAAATCTTGAAATGGGTGAAAGAAGAGACAAAATATCTCTAAGGAGTGAAGTCAAGTCTCACATATACCTGAATATAAAAAGCTTTTTCTACCTACTGTGCTTCCCTTGACCCAGTGACTCACTTTTCATGTCTGAAGATACATCCACACACAGAACCTGCAGTCCAGGAAAATACGGAACTGATACAGAAGTCTTCATTCTGTTCAAAATAATTCTGGTGCTTGCTTACAAATGATACATTAGAAGAAAATTAATCTTCCTGCTTTAACCAGACTACCATCCACTTCAACCCTTTCCACTAATCTCTAGATAGCCATGAAAATGATATCAATTCCTCTGAAAATCTTTGCTTCTTTGTGGGACATGTACAACAGAGATACATCCCATGCCTTTCTATTCTAGAAACAGTCAAAGCTAAGTCCCTCACTGAACTGCCCTCCTTCACCAAACCAATTACTCCCTTTCTCCTCCATACTGTTGCAGTTTCAAACTCTCTCACTCACTCAAACAGATGCGCCTTTTCATCCCTAGACATACCCATAACAATCCTTCTTTGTTTGAAGTTGAAGCAAACTTTTACTCTAGGGACTCCCTCCTACCTGAACACTTCTTTTTTATTTTCTCATAAAATTTACAATGACAAACAATTACAATACAAAAGCAAAGGGAGCATGGAAATACATAACAGCCCTAAAACTTACTCTAAACATAGAGACACAAATATTACAAAAATTGTTACACAATATTTAGCTATAAAAATAATTGGAGTGGTGTTGCCCGTCGTCCCCTTAGCATTGCAAATATGGATAAACTTCACAAAGAGTTATTTTAAAGGAGAAAGCAAGTCTACTTATGCCCCTTGCTACTGAACACCTGAAAACCTGAACAATTCCTGCTTTAATACACAGGCTGCAGACCATTGATGACAGAATGTCAATGCAGGAAATTACCAAAATAAGATATAAGAAGAAAGACAGAACACCCTGGCTGGAGCTCTAACATAGCAGTTGCAGTGAAATTTCTCCCCATTGCTAGGCAACTTTCTTGTGGCAACTTTTCTAGTGCAACACAGCAATACTGAATCATCTTACAATTTTTTCCTTGCAGTTGAATGGAGGGGCCTTTCTTATTTCATGGGACACAGGTGCGGATTCCTCCTCTTGTGCCATATCACTAGAATATTCTGGAAAGCAAACATATCTTGATCAAGATAACTTATCCAGATTCAATTAATCATGTGATTAGATGCCATTGTTCAATCAAACTTTGGTGGCTGGAACAATGAAATGAATACAGTTTTCAACAAGAAACAATAATTCACTGGGTGCTACCTTGTATATCCTTGAAAACCAAATTTTTATCTTACTGGTCCATTGCAACTGTTGCCAGGTTGGGAATCTGTAGTTGGAATTTTTGCATTGGCTCTACAGCTACAGGCTTAGTTTCGACAGAGAAAATATGCTTTTGTAGTGACTCAGCTTTCTACCCTCATAAATCTCTATCTATGCCGCCATTACCACCTTGCTTAACAATACAATTCTATTCATCCAATCAATTGTTATTTCCTGTCATAATTCCCATCAGCTCATCGTCTATTCATCTACTTGTGTCATTCACAACCAACCCTTCCGCTCCTTTTCTTACTCGAGGAGTTTGGTAATATTATCTCTTTTGTGAGTCGCCTATATAAACATGTATTTCATTTCAATAATTTAGTCAGTCATTCAAGCACAACAGCGCTAATCGTCGTCTCTCTGACTCCGTGTTCTCTGCACGTTAAACAAGACAGCAAGGCAAGAATCATCCATGTGGATTGAATCGAACAGCAGCTTTTTAGGACCAGTTTCATACGCACACCTTGAAACTGGTGTTTCCTAAACTTTCATGGTGTTTATTTCATTATTAAAATCACAGTTCTGCAGGTCAATCACACAGTTGATTCAGAAACTATTGCTGCTGCTCAGAAGCTTTGTAAAGGAGTGCTTGAATCCAACTCTTGATGGGTAAATTTTAAACTACTGGACTGGAGTAGAAAATGTGTTGGTAGATAAACAAAATGAAGGTAGGCTGGGCGTTTCAAAAAGATGAAACTAGCGAGATAGAGTTGACCAGTCAATGGATACCAGTTGACAAGAAAAGAAGAAAGGGAAAGGGAAGACCAGGAAAGAAATGGAGAGATGAGCAGTAAGAGAGATCTGGGACAGGATATAATAGGTTACCAAGAAAAGGGGAGTGACAGAGACAGGATATTGTTGGGGTGGCCGGTGGCCGGTGGCCAGCCTTGGCTAAATGTGCTGATGGTGATGATAATGATGATTTTCAAACCTGTGTTGACTGCTGCCTCATCGAATTCCCTTTCTTCTGCTTGAGACTGAGGTTCCAGTGATGATGGGATTTCCATTGGATATTCCAGAACTTCCATTTTACTGTCAATCTGAGAAATCCAAATCAACCATTGGTGAATCTAAAGATATGACAGTGGCTGTACTTACAGTGAATTGTTTGCACGCAACATGGTGCTAGACAACTAAGAATCTTATTCAAACAGTTCAATGCAGCACTTCTATGTTTTCAGCCTCAACAAGAATTTTTTAAATGATGTATTAGTTGTTCTAGATCAGCTGCCTGCCAGTCAACAGGCAAGAATTTTGCACATGTGAAAAGTCCAAAAGAAAACTCCTGGAGCGAATCCCAAACTCTAATTATGGAGAAAGGTTCTAAGCCATATAACTTGATGGAAATTATTGTCTAAAAATGACGGAGACACTGCACCAAGAACTTGAGGCAATCCAGGAAGGGAAAATCCGAGGAGAAAGAACAAGTGCATATCTTCATGTATCATGATAAAATCTAAGAAGTGCCTTTCCATTCACCCCACTCATTCTTTTCTCTGAATTCAATTTTTCACTTCATATGCACTGGCTTGTGTGACAGCGTTGATTCAAAGATCTGGATGTGAAACCCCAAAGGAAAGGTGTAGTAAGCATGCTTGTCTATAGATCAGAATGCCTTCCTGGAGATAGCATCTTTGTGTATAAATGTTGTAAGGTAGTAATGCTCATCGAACAGTGGATTTGACCTCGCTGTTCACTATGTAGTATACTCGACCTCGAACTTGACAGAAACCAGTGTCAGGTACCCGACAGTTTTCTAGGGAAATAGACTTTCATGAGGTGGTGCCCCGCTGCCTCAACAAGGCTGCACCTATTGTCACCATGCAGGGTTTGAGCTCACAAATCCTGCGTTATGAGTCCACACACTGGACAGATACATTGCAGCACTTCCCTTGTTATAACTTGGATTGAAACTTGAGAGCAAGATCTGTAGCCAATACATCTAACATGCACTTCAAAAGCAGGAATAACTAAGTCATCGCATTTCTTAAAAGTTATCAGTAGCAGCCCGAATTTTCTGCTTTGGCAGTTGAAATAGAAGGCACACTTGTGTAAACATCACAACAAAATAAGTCAATCACCTCTTGACTAGAGACTAAGAACAGCTACTCCCCTCTCCTTGACTGAATCCAATATGCGTAACCCTTTCTAATGGACCTCTTTCCCGTTATTCTTGGAAATACCACCACCCAACTTGAACCAATCCAGATTAAACGTTACAAACTTCAATACTACAACATATCTGCAAATAGAAATAAAATCTTTCAATTGCTCTTTTTTATGTAACTCTGTAGCGTGCAAGAATATTTCGAATTGCATACATCCACAAAATGCGTTTAATCCTTTCTTAGCGCAGACTATTCTATTACCATAGCTATCTGCATCAAACATACTTACATACATGTACATACATACTAGGGCTGTCCAAATGAAACATCCCAACTACCCAAATATGCAATTGTAAATTTACTGGCTATACGGTTATTCGGCGAATAAGGCGGTGGTTAGGGCGTGACTCAAAAAGTCCCGAATTCTCTTCATTCAAAAGGTGCCATTGACTTCCATACTTGGAGTTAGCCTTGGGTTCTCGTACCCTTGGATTCTCGTACCCTTGGATTCTCATACCCTTGGATTCTCGTACCCTTGGATTCTCGTACCCTTGGATTCTCGTACCCTTGGATTCTCATACCCTTGGATTCTCGTACCCTTGGATTCTCATACCCTTGGATTCTCGTACCCTTGGATTCTCATACCCTTAGATTCTCATACCCTTAGATTCGCATACCCTTGGATTCTCGTACCCTTTGATTATCATACCCTTGGATTCTCGTACCCTTGGATTCTCGCACCCTTGGATTCTCATACCCTTGGATTCGCATACCCTTGGATTCTCGTACCTTTAGATTCTCGTACCCTTTGACTCTCATTCCCTTGTAGACTCATAAGCGTAGATTCTCGTACCCTTAGATTCTCGTACCCTTGGATTCTCGTACCTTTAGATTCTCGTACCCTTGGATTCTCGTACCCTTGGATTCTCGTACACTTGGATTCTCATACCCTTCGATTCTCGTATCCTTGGATTCTCGCACTCTTGGATTCTCGTACCCTTGGGTTCTCCTACCCTTGGATTCTCCTACCCTTGGACTCTCATTCCCTTGAAGACTCGTAACCTTAGAGTCTCGTACCCTTGGCAAAGGGCCAGTTGATGTGATTGCAGAGATAAAAGCTGCATCAACATTACGCTTGTGTATACGACATGAATGACCAGACAGGACCCTCGATACCACAGCAGAACTAAATTCGTTGCTTTTGGAGCACCGCAAATCCTTGTCACACATCTCTATGCATTGAAGTACTACTGAAATAGTAGAACAAGGAAGTGAATTTGTGAGACAATTGACAGAAAGGAAATACTTTCGATTTATAAAGGTCTTCTCTGATTGGGCCACTCTGATAACAACGTGATTAAATATTCGATTTTAATGTGGTCGGGAAAAACCCAACTCCAGTTACTGCTTGCAAACGAACGAACGATTTCCTGAATTCGGCAAGTACCTTTATGTTAAACACCTCTTTCTCTAAAGTTCGCAAAACTTGCACTTTACAGTGAATATAAGTTTAAGTTGCTTCGATATCATCTTTTTCTGATGCATAGTGTTGAACAAATTTATCTAAAAAACTATGGAATGTCTAGATGATAAATTACGTGCCCGACCTCCGACTACTGTCTACTGTCGGAGGGTAAAAGCTGTAAAGTACGGTAACAGGTACAGTATTTTGTTTGATTGATCAAGACGTTGCTGCACTGTCTTACATTCGTTAACTTTAGAGTGGGATAGATGTCGCAGAGAGACTCTTTCTGCGCGTTTGGGCTAGGGTGAAAAGAACAGTTGCCATCTAATGGCCCATTTAGTTGCCATTTGATGATTCGATTAAACCTTGAAGATTACATTGGACTTGGATTCACTTCTAGATGAGCATGTAGTATCGTTCCCTTAGCCACCTCTTTTGCTTCCTTCAAATTCATAGTAGTTGGCATGCGTTTCTCGTCGTTGTTACGAACCGATTTGATATGCCGTGTTCATTTGACTTTGAAAGCACAGGGATGAAATTGACACCAATCACCAACAATTGACTACAGCGAAGCTGAAGCTACTGTGTTATGCCTGAAAGTGCTGTGAATTACGTCGATGAAGTTGCCTTGAATTATTGTTTCACTCATATCTAAGTTTCATATTGTTTTTTACGTGAAGCGAATCAATGTGGGCACTGGTAATTCAATTTAGTTTGTAAGTCGCCAAATTTCATTAAGGACCAGATACACATGAATCTGTATCAGGTACTCGGCTACATCAAGTTGCGATTGGCATTCGTACGAAATTACCATCTTTCGCTGAAGACGATTCTGTCCAAGAAGTTCTCAAGCAAAACTGGCGTTGTCTTAGTAACCCCTGAAACTTTAGCATGCCTGATGGATTGTTATCGTCATGGGGAGCACATGTGGCCCAAAGACAGCGATAGGTAGTGAAACGGTAGACTTTGTTATGGGCTATCTTAAATAATTGAATAAATGCATGAGTTTGACTTGACCAGATCCTGAAAGCACTAACACTTGCGGCTCTTGTTGGTAAGGATGAGTCTGGTTGGGGAAAAGCGAATCGTCATTAAATCACAAAAGAAACTCCCATACCATCCATCATGTGAGTAGCAGCAGCTAGTGCTGGGACCAACTCCAACCCTCGACAATACTTAAAGTAGCAATCACTCTGATCATGGTTCCGCGAGATTTACTCCCAGAATACGAACTGTGTTTCAATTAGATGCTTCCATCAAATTAGAAATGCAGCAAGTCTTTAAATAAATATGCACCCATTACAACTGATGATATCAAGATGCAATGATAATCAACGATGCATCGATCAAATTGCGGCAATTTCCCTAAAACAGAAGTTAACCGATGCCACATCAGAAAATAGAGAATGAAAGGGAGGAAGGCGACAAGCCCAAGTTATAGAATCTTATTGTGGCTGCACTCACTAACTGAAATGAAAACGCAGATTTCTTGTTTCTTGTCGAAAGGGAATGGGACATTAATTCTGACGGTTGCAAAGCGGTTGCAATAAAGTTGTTTGCATGTGGACCATGCAGATCTAGCTATTTCTTGGTTTCAGAAATACTGATACAGAGCTCTGTTTGGGTTAGGTAGGACTCTTACCCAAGCGCTGTCAAATGGTTGCCGTCATACTGATGCCACAGAATTAAATGAAGCTGTAACTTTTATCCTTTCACTTCGGTAATTTCATGGAAGCGTTCTTCACATGAAATACGAGAGCCTTGCTTTGAACTTCGTATATAATCTTACACCACAGCAAGCTTTTCATGCTTCTTGCATGGCTGCAGACGACGAGAGAACAACGTTCATACAACCGTTTAAGACAAGTTGAATTTGAGAAGCAATCCAGCTGACAATAATGTCCTATAATTGTCCTGAAAACAGTTTGTCGAATATTGTAGGCCTGTCTTGTTCCCAAAAGTTGCCAACATTGTGTAACCACAGTCAGAAGAGGACTCTTCTTAGGACTATGATGTAACTACTTGAAGCATTTCGAAGTTTATGGACTGTAATGGAGACTTTCTTGTTGGGAGGAAACCTACGAAAGGGGTTACTCTCCCGTGTCTCGTCGGGGGCGATTTCGTTTGCTAGCTGTTCAAATTTATTCAATCCAGTGCTTCTCTCCAGTCCGTTATAGACGGTAGGGATACATTAATAGATAATTCAGGTGTCTGCTGTGTGATAGGTACTGGAAAAAGGTAATGAACTGTTGATGGCAATGAAAGAGATGCACTACTTCTTATCACTGCGTAATAATCGTTGATCAAGATTAAATGGCTTAACTGTCGTTCTCGATTGTAAGTGTACCGTTGTTAATGCACACCCTGATGAAATAGGTTCACTTAGGGTAGGTACAGTCGCCTTTAAACTGTGATTTCGTCTGAAAGGGAAGAAAAGCAAGCTGTAATCGCAATGCAAGAAATGACTAGATTAATGTTTCATGAATCTACCATACTTACACTACCGAAGTTATTTGTTGCGTGGAATGACGATATGTAATAAAACATTGAATAACCTTGGACGGGTTTAGCGAAAAAAGCGTCATCTTAGAGTTGCTTCCTTTGAATTATGATTTTTTCAACTTAAAGGAGAAATTGTTTCTGAAGAGCATAACGAGAAAGAGAAGCGAGTTCACAAGCGATTCAGTGACGATGGCGGCTACCCTCGTTTCCATGCTTTTTGGGTTAACTGCATTCATCGTACAAGAAGATGCAGCTGCTGCGACGGACCCTTGCTCAAGATACTCAATTCTGAATGACCATACTAGATCAGCCTTCAGCCAGTCCGGCACTTATCATGACCACCTTTCTGGTTGGTTTCGTTTCATGGGTAGATCCGGAGAGAAGATGTTGGATTACGAGCCCAAATGGTCATCCAGTGTTTACCGATGCGGGGCTGACGTTCAAGGCTACCTGAGCGGGAAACACCCTCGAGGATCTGAAGGAATTGTCGACAGAACGGTGTGTTTCACTTACGCCGGAAATAAATGCTGGACGTCCGAAGCGATCAAGGTGAAAAACTGCGGAAACTACTTTGTGTACAAGCTCAATGACATGGTACAAAAAGTATATGGGTCGAGGAAATTGTCTTTGCGGTACTGTGGGAATGGAGAAGTAGGTGAGAGGACATGCCTATTACTCGGGTATCTAATGTTGATTTAAGATAATAACAAGCTGATTATGAAGTCACACATGTGGAAAGCTCCTTCGTGTAGGATAGTTTTCACTAAAAGCTACCTATTCTGACCTGAATTTAGAAAAGTACCTAGGCACTGACCAGTAAAAGATGTCACTGTTCTACTTGATCTTACACTGTGACAATAGAAAATGCAATAGCTGCAGCTTTGATGAAAACCTTCCCTTAGCTGTCAGAGACAGCGATAGTGCTAATGCCGTTTCGTCTTAAAAGAATCAAACTGAAGGTCATAATGGTACTGATTATGAGTATGATGATGAATATGATTGTGATCATGATACTGATGGTTAAGGTTTCAATTAAGATTATGACAATTATTATGACTCTAAAGTTTATGTTGATGAAAGTGATTATGATAGTCTTGATTACGATGACGATTACAGTGATTATTATCTTGCTTCCGGCTTCAATAAACGATTCAAACTTCAAACTTCAAAAGAATCTTAGCATTTTCTTGGAAAGCATTCAGCATATTGGTAGATTGATCAACAAATAATTGCCTCAGCCCTCAAGTGGGTGTCGGTAACTTGATTTTTTGGACTTTCACCTCTCCTTCAACGTCTCAAGGTGAGTGAGACTGAAATGCGATGAGCCCCATGAAATTCTCTTGATCGAAAACGTTCACAACCAAATGATGACATCATATTTCCTCTTTTCAGAAAATAACTATCCCTGCAAGCACTATCAACTGTTGACGGAGAGAACAAGAATCGCATCATATCGAAGCAAAACGAACGACTTCTGCGACAGGAACATGGACAAGTGGTATCGCTTTTGGGGTGAAGCTGGACACAGGATGCTAGACAAATGTCCTATAACAGACGATCGAAAAGTCTTCCCATGCGGCTCTTACTACCACGGCTGGCTGAACACAACTAATCCTGTGCCATTGGATGGGAACGTGAATAGAAGCATGTGCTTTTCTGACGTTACAACGTGCACTTGCAAAGCGTCTATAACAAGGCAAATTCAGATGAGAAACTGTGGTAGTTTCTTTGTCTATCAACTATACGGACTGAATGATATATGCAGTGGTCGTCTCGCGAATAACGCGCGTTATTGTGGAAGAAGAGGTAATTGTTTGATTGTGCAGATGTGAGACTTTTCGTTGTATTTGTCGATTTCCACCTGAACGACGGGTTTAGAGACTTTGAACAAACTGAGAAAATTTTCCTGCCAAACACCAACATGGTCCCTACTGCCGTTGCGATGTGGTCCCATCTGAAATCTCAGAGCTTCTTATACAAGGTTAGGCTCCTCTAGGCATTGTTCATAGAGAAACGGGGTGGTGAGCTTGGTTCGTGTTGGGTTGTTAAAGGGGAAGGAGAAACACGAGTTGAGGGCCTCGCCAGTCAGTTAAGAGAAATATGGTTTCGGTCCTTGATATCATCAAAGAAGAAAAAGAACATCTTGAAAGGAAAGAAAGCGTTAGCATGCCGGAGCGAATGAGGATTGGAAGCATTTTTAATAAAAGGTTCCCCGATCATGTCATACCTAGAAATGTAAAATTGTCAGTGTTTGATTTCACTCCTAGACAAAGATGCTTATCAAGTGACGTGCAGCCCGAACTATATGCGCATTGATCTTGACAGAAGGTACTACAACTCTTCCAAGTTCGAAAGCATTACATTGCTAAGCAAAAGATGTAGAAGCACGTTGTCTTATGATTACATAACGTTAGGTTGTGTGCCAGGAGGCTGCAGCTCATACCTGAAAGCAACGAGTACTGAGATCGTTTACATCAACGCTGTTGTACTAAAGTCACACTTCGACGGCGACCTGATTTCGAGGCAGAATGACGAAACGATTTACTTCAAGTGCTCCTACAAAAAAGACACGGCTATTTCAAACGGTGCCTCCTTCAAGCCGGTGGGAGAGATCGCAGTAAACTTGAGTGAGTGTTGTAGCTACGTTCAATATCTATGAGATTTCAGTGATTTACAGAGTAAGTGATGGATCGCTTCATTGACACTGGTTGATCGGCTGACTGATTGGCCGATTGAGTATTTGATTCTTCGTCCGAATCTTCCGACGGATAAATTAACAACCGATTGATAGATCGACTTATTTATTGCTTAAATTATTAATTGGTCTAAAGACTGATTGATCAACTGGTTAAATGACTGATTGATTGGTTGACTGATAGATCGGTCGTCCTCTTTCTAACTTCAACAAGCAAATAGTTCTAAAATAGTCGATTGATCGATCCATGAAATGATTGATCAATGAGCTACACATTTGAACTGAGACTCTAATTGATTGATTGATTGTCTGATTGATCAACTGATTCATTGACTGACTGACTGACTGACTGACTGACTGACTGACTGACTGACTGACTGACTGACTGACTGACTGACTGACTGACTGACTGACTGACTGACTCACTCACTCACTCACTCACTCACTCACTCACTCACTGACTCATTGACTGACTGACTGACTGACTGACTGACGGACTCACTCACTCACTCACTCATTCACTCACTCACACACTGACTGACTGGTTCACTGACTGACTCACTGACTGACTGACTGACTCACTGACTGACTCACTGACTGACTGACTGACGGACTCACTCACTCACTCACTCACTCACTCACTCACTCACTCATTGACTCACTCACTCACTCATTGACTCACTCAATGACCAACTGACTCACTCAATGACCAACTGACTCACTCACTCACTGCCTGACTCATTAACTCATTGACTCACTTGTGACTATGCAATGTAGGAGGCAGCACTTTTCCTCTATTCTGATTTCACACTTGCACCAATGTAGCATTTCATCCGTTTATTTCAGCGAATTTCGGAAACTTCTCCTTCCACTTCAACACATACAAAACAAATGCGTTTGAAGTGCCCGTGAAGAGTTTCCCAATCAAGCTGAAGTTGAGAGACTGGCTCTTCTTTGAAGTTAACGCCACTGTGGAAGACAGCAGTCTGTCGCTATTGATCGAAAGATGCTACTCTACGCCAACTATGGATCCGGATGAGATGGGACAATACGATTTGATCAAAGAGAGGTGCGTAAGGACGACAATATAAACTTCTGGCAAGCCTATACCCTCTCCAAGTAGCACCAATACCTCCCCTCTCCAAGTAGCACGAATACCTCCGCAACTTTAGGAAAGGTGTCCTAATTCCGATTCCGAAGTAGTCCGTCGCCACGTCAAGTCCTCTATTCCACGACAGGAGGAGAAACTGATAACTTAGAAATAAGGTAGTTAGCAACATGGACAAGCTTTCCTGTTTCTTCCATAAAGGCGATCCACGTAACAGGGAACTAGTACTTAGAGAAATGTAGTTTCCAGGATAGGTTGCTCTTTGCTTGAATAGAATGTCTTTGATTATCACGAAGAAAATTCAATCTCTTCTCTTGCTCTGCTTAAATGCAGGTGTGTGTCAGACGTAGCGACAAGCTTTGTTCCTGCGAGAAAACTGAGACGTCGATTCACCACACAAGTGTTTCGATACAAAAACTCTTCATCTGTCTACATCCACTGCTTGGTCTTCCTCTGTCGTAAAGACTCTAAGTACGAGCGATGCACTTCTGGGTGTCCAGGAAACAAAATACGGAGCAGAAAGAGAAGGGATTCCCCGACGCTTACAGACGATGGAAGTGTGGCCTACACAGGATTTTTAAAGTTGGATTCAGGTCGAATCTTACTTGAGGACGACAGCAACCCTTCGATAAAGGAGAAAGGAGGCGAGTATTGGCAATGCATTGTTGCCACTTTGTTGAAATTGCACTTGAAGCTTCAAGTAGCCTTGTTTTGATACTGGGATTTAGATCGAAGCGAGAGTATACCAGCATTAGAATTGACATGTCAAATTTGACGCTGAAATACGCCACTGAGATGAACTCGTGGCATCTGAAATGAGAACGTCATTTTGACGTGAAATGGAGCTCTGATAAGAAGACAGAGAATTGAAGTGAAAATTCAATATTCAGATGAAAACTTTTAGACCACTTAAGGCTTAAAGAAGTCTACCCTTTCAGTTTACTACAGCAATCTCACTTACAGTGACATGCTGCATGGCTGCGCAACGGAGTCTTGATGCAACCTCGCTTAATGCAGTCCAGTGTAATTCTATGCCACGTGACCTAATTTGATTTGGTAACACGCAATAATGTCCACGTACTTACCTGACAGTTGACGATCAGAGTTGCAGGAGCCCGTTCGTGTTGCTGTGATGAACACGTTTTGCTCTCCTTTCCATAGGATCAGACAAAGGACTCCCGACCAACACCATCTTGATTGGAGGGATAGCGGCCATTGTCGTGCTGTTGGTCGTTATTGCGCTGCTTTTGCTTCGAAGGAGAAAGGATTCATCTTCGACTAAGAGCGAGGCAAGCAAGGAGATTGGCTTGGAAAACAGAGGAAAAGACATGGAAGGTGGAGATGAAGCTAAGAGGAATGAACAGAGCATATAAGGCCTGCTCATCGTACCAGTTTTGGGGGAACACATCTTAGTTGTTAGTTTTCAAATCATGTATCACAAGCTGTTCTCTTTGTTATTGCGAGTGAGTGCTCGTGTTTTGTGTATGCGATTATGTTTACGATGCTAGCCATTAGTAACAAGTTGACGTAGTGCTTTCCTCCTTTAGTATCCACTATGTATCTTCTGTGTTCACTTAACCACGTTTGACTGAATGAAAGTTTAGAGAGTGGGGCTTGTTCATATTGCAGCCAGTTGCCGCGGAGCATTCCAATTTTCAGAGCTATGTCGTGTCTATGTCTGTACCTCCTCTAGCGTTAGAAGGGCTACCACGCCTAGTTTCCCACCATTCGATAGGTTTTTGAGGGGTTCATTCATATCGTACCTCTTTTTATCCCATAGGGCTAGAGTTAGGGATAGGGGCGGGTCGGGGCTAGGGCAAGCGTCAGCTTTTACATATCCACCATTATGAAAATCGTCGACATTCATAATGGTGGATATGTAGTAACTGCATGAAACTGCATCAAATATGGCGTTAGCTTTGAATTGGTAAGTCCTATCTGTTTCTCAGCTTCCTGTTTATCTACCCCGAGGAGTATTGAAGTTCCTTTTAGAACACCTTACCACCAATTTCTAGAGCCTTGAAGCCGTATGCCACAGCATCGCCATAAAATGATTACCAAAGTTATTTCAGTTTTGTTTACAATTTTTAGTTAAGGTTTAGGCCCACCGATTTATGTTGATCCAAATACAAAAACGTTTCTGCCTTGCAAGTGGGTACTTTCAATGCAATAATGGCGCATGCGCAGTATTATTGGTACTGATGGCAGAAGAGGTCCATCCCTGCAAGGAACGTGCATATATCCTGAGCTCATGCACAAGCACCGGGAGATATCTATAAGCATAGAAGCTTCACCCTTTGAAAGAATCAAGTATGCTAGTACAGCCATGTTCTTTTTAGGGATATGGAGGAACTTTTTTTTTTTTACAGTGGATTATGTTGAGGAAAGGCCATGGTGGCCTATACAAAGCCCCAGCAAAGGAAGAAAGAAGAAAGTGAAAGCTGAGAGGAGAGAGAGAGATCAGATCAAGTTTATTGATCTTAGATTTGAAAGATTGCAAGTTGTAGGACTCAGGAAAGCTAGAAGAAGGCAAGACGTTCCATAAATTGCATGCTCTTGGGATGAATGATGATTTGTTAGCTAGAGTTCGTGAAGTAGGCAGTGAAACTTGGAAAGGGTGTGAATAAGTGGAGCTTCTGGTGGTCCTGACACGCGTCAGAGGAACTGGAATAATATCCCTGATCTCCTGAGAACAACGTCCGTTAAAGTATCTGTAAAAGATGGAAAGTTCTCCAACTAAACGACGCTGGGAAAGAGGTTGGAGCGATTTGGCGAGGGTAGAATTATTGATGAGACGAATGGCTTTGGACTGGACTTTGTCGAGAAGACAGAGAGTAGATTTTAGAGCACCACCCCAGACGTGGGAGCAGTACTCTAAAGAAGGACGGATTTGGAACTTGTATATAGATGGAAGGTGAGAAGATGAGAAAAACCCGCGGGCTCTGGCGAGGAAACCGAGCTTTTGAGATGCATGTTTAGCAAGGGAATGGATGTGAGTTTTCCAAATGAGATTAGATGAAAGAGAAAGACCAAGTTGTGTGAAAGAAGCTGAAGTGTCCAGTTCATCACCATTCATGAGGACAGGTGGAACGTTTTGATTACGTTTGCGTGAAATGATAGCCTGTTTCGTCTTGCTTTGGTTAAACGAAACTAGGTTGTCTTTGCCCCACTGCTCAATAACTATCAGATCATTGGAGAGAAGCGAGGCTGAAATGTTTCTGTGGAGTTGGATATCTGTGGAAGCATGGTCATTTGGATTGAATGAAAATGAAGAACTTAGGAAGGCATCATCAGCAAAGGAGTGAATGCTAGAAGACGTGGATGTGAGCAGGTCATTGATGAAGAGGATGAAGAGTACAGGGGAGATAGCAGAGCCCTGGGTACACCAGCATTGATGGAGTGCAGATTTGAGAGGAAGCCGTCCATTCTGACGGCAATTGACCTATCGGAGAGGAAACTACCAATCCAATTAATGAGAGTCTGATTGAGACCAAACATCGGCAGTTTAGCGAGAAGACCCTTGTGCCAAACGCGATAAAAGGCCTTGAAGATATCGAGAGAGATCAATCTGCTCTCACCACAAGATTCTAGAGTTACACGATCACCAGTAGACCTGGCTTTTCGAAATTAACTAAGTTGTATAAAACGCTGGTCTCATTTTAAAAGAAAACTTCATAACTAGAGAAGCTTTCCTAGACGTTTTGCTTTCTGCCCATTTTGCTGTTAGTATTATAGCTTGGGTTACTGCCTCGAAGGTAGGGGTAGGAGCAGCTATAGAATAGGCACACAAATCCGGAATGGTGGGAGAGGATACTCGAGTTGATGATGACTGGATTAAAAAACCGTTTCAGTCCATGTAAGTTGAAGGCACGTTGGATGAAATGCTAAGAGAAGAAGAAGTTACAATAGAGGTGAGACAGTCAGCGCTTGACAGCGATGATGGATGTTTTTTTTGATGAAAATGAGGAAGAGAGCGTGATTGATGAAGAAATTGGTCAAACTTCAATAAATGAATGTCGAAGTACCTGAACTCAAGAATCTGAAGCCATCGAAGATGTAAATGGAAGGAAAGATGCAACATTCGATCTGAAAATTTGTCCTCACGTTAAACGCGGTAAAGTACAAGTCACAAGTTGTTGCAGAGCCTGCGCGTGGGGTGAAGGTATCGGCAGACAGATTAATTCGTGTGCAGTCATCCACCACTACTGAACATGGTAGCTGACCATCATTGACGATACAAATGTGGTTGGGCTATTTGATTTCACGGCTTTGCATGCAGACATCGATGATGAATTTGTTATTGCTCAATTTCGAAGAACATATAGGCTTTATTCAGCACAAAATGGCAAAAAGAGGAAAGTTCAGTACGTCAAGCCATTTGACAGAAAGACAACTAATGTTGAAGGGAACTGCAAGGTAATATACTTTGAAGGAGAGTCGGAATTACAGTTAAAGAGAACTGAAATTTCTTCTGATATTCCGTGCAGTAGCGTTCTACAGAAAGTTACTATGTACTATGATAACGAATCACAATGTTACCAACTTGCTGCAGTTGGTAGGTTGTTACTGGATAGCTATCTTTCGTGAATTAGAAGAAATGATATGGCAGATTATGGACGACGCGTTTTCTACGTGGCCTAATTACACCTTTTCGACGAATGCCACCATCATGGAAACTTTTTTCAATTTCTTGATATGAAATATTTGATACCAAATTAATGTTAACCTTTTCGACGAAGGGCCACCATCATGAAAACTTTTTTTCAATTTCTTGATATGAAATATTTGATACAAAATTAATGTTAACCTTTTCGACGAAGGGCCACCATCATGAAAACTTTTTTCAATTTCTTGATATGAAATATTTGATACCAAATGAATGTTAAGCATCCACAGTTGCAAATAATATATTTTTCATTTTAAACACAACCACCATACCTGAGACCATACCATCAAATATCCCCATTATCTAGAACTCTTAAGAGAATGTCCCTACCGTTGAATATTGACAAGATCGAACGTAGTGTTCTTGTCAAAAGTATAGCTGTGCACTAGATGATATTTCATTATATTTTTCCACATCCAACATCGGTTATTTGGCAACCGTCAAAGTTGCCTGAAACCTTTGGATTTTTTTATGTTAAAGAGGCTAGTTTCTAGATTCATGTGCTTCTGTCTTTTTGCTGTCATTAGTTGCTTAATCGTAGGCAGAGAGACACATAAGTTATTGTGCAAATGTGCCTCGATTGAGTGATACTTTATAAAACTTTATTATATAGGTTCGTACAGTAATAATAATTAAACTTCACAAACATTTGAAAAGGCTTGATTTATCAGAGATGAAGGACATTTCTGCTATCAACGATTGAGTGGCGTTGAAACTACTTTCGTTATTAGGGATGTTTGAATGCTCGTCAGGTTTCCGCAAATTGTATAAGAATGCTGCTTAATCCAGACTCCTCTTCACGATAGTATCATAAGTAAACTGCAAGGCAATTTACATTACTTGAAATATGCGGCACGTTGTTCTGAAGACTTTAAGTAAAACTGTCAGTTAATTTCTGATGCAATCCAACGCAGTCAGCAGATTGATGTGTCCTATTTCTCTCGCATGCTCAGAATCAATAATGGGTTCTTCATTCACATTTCTTTCGTAGCACCGAAATTGTTCGTGATAACGTGAAGAGTTTCACAAAAAATGTTGTAGAGATAAACATTTCGACATCGTGCACCAATGTACATTTTTGGGATTTCGTCGCTCTAAAATTGGGTTGCTACTGCCATGCCATACGGTGTAGAAATGTTGAATGCTATTTGCGTAGCTAAAAGGGCAAGGTGGAAAAATTTGTTTACAGAGCACCAGATGTATGATTTAGCAGCATACGTTTTTACAAGGAACCCATTTATAAGAAACCAAGTGCTGCATGATCCAAAATTTTTCCTCAATGGCCAACAATGGTTTGAACAATTTCGAGAAGTGGATTCCCACATGGCTGAAAAAGCACGTGTGAGCTGTTAGTTGATGTATACAATTTTGTAATAATCCCTTGAAGATTTACGATGATGATGAATAACTTTCATTGAAAAGGCACATATTGCCCCCGTTGGCAGAGGGCAGGGGGTGATCGCCCCTGTTGCCCCTGTTGCCCCTGTGCTGCAGGTGTCCTTGGTATTTTCAGTCTCTTGGTAAGACATCGTTTGACTTCTCTTACATGTTTCGTGCCATATAAAGTTTTCAGTGAGTGCAAAAAGTAGCATTAAAACTTTCAAAGAGCACGGTAACATGACTTGAAATGGGTAAAACAATCCTCAGCGGATTAGGTCTATGAATAATTCATTTGATTCCGATATGGAAATCTCATGAAAAACCCAAAAATATGTCTCTAATTTTGATACCTAGAAATATAAGCATTATATCTACCATTATTCCATGGCCCAAAAATGTCATTTCTGACAAATATGTAACTCAAAAACATCACTTTGAGTAAGCAGTTGACCCAAAAACATCGGACTGCCAAGTGCCCCCCAGGGAATGTAGCAAAGTGATCACAGAAGATACATAGTGGTTACTAAAGGAGGAAAGCACTACGTCAACTTGTTACTAATGGCTAACATCGTAAACATAATCGCATACACAAAACACGAGCACTCACTCGCAATAACAAAGAGAACGGCTTGTGATACATGATTTGAAAACTAACAACTAAGATGCGTTCCCCCAAAACTGGTACGATGAGCAGGCCTTATATGCTCTGTTCATTCCTCTTAGCTTCATCTCCACCTTCCATGTCTTTTCCTCTGTTTTCCAAGCCAATCTCCTTGCTTGCCTCGCTCTTAGTCGAAGATGATTCCTTTCTCCTTCGAAGCAAAAGCAGCGCAATAACGACCAACAGCACGACAATGGCCGCTATCCCTCCAATCAAGATGGTGTTGGTCGGGAGTCCTTTGTCTGATCCTATGGAAAGGAGAGCAAAACGTGTTCATCACAGCAACACGAACGGGCTCCTGCAACTCTGATCGTCAACTGTCAGGTAAGTACGTGGACATTATTGCGTGTTACCAAATCAAATTAGGTCACGTGGCATAGAATTACACTGGACTGCATTAAGCGAGGTTGCATCAAGACTCCGTTGCGCAGCCATGCAGCATGTCACTGTAAGTGAGATTGCTGTAGTAAACTGAAAGGGTAGACTTCTTTAAGCCTTAAGTGGTCTAAAAGTTTTCATCTGAATATTGAATTTTCACTTCAATTCTCTGTCTTCTTATCAGAGCTCCATTTCACGTCAAAATGACGTTCTCATTTCAGATGCCACGACTTCATCTCAGTGGCGTATTTCAGCGTCAAATTTGACATGTCAATTCTAATGCTGGTATACTCTCGCTTCGATCTAAATCCCAGTATCAAAACAAGGCTACTTGAAGCTTCAAGTGCAATTTCAACAAAGTGGCAACAATACATTGCCAATACTCGCCTCCTTTCTCCTTTATCGAAGGGTTGCTGTCGTCCTCAAGTAAGATTCGACCTGAATCCAACTTTAAAAATCCTGTGTAGGCCACACTTCCATCGTCTGTAAGCGTCGGGGAATCCCTTCTCTTTCTGCTCCGTATTTTGTTTCCTGGACACCCAGAAGTGCATCGCTCGTACTTAGAGTCTTTACGACAGAGGAAGACCAAGCAGTGGATGTAGACAGATGAAGAGTTTTTGTATCGAAACACTTGTGTGGTGAATCGACGTCTCAGTTTTCTCGCAGGAACAAAGCTTGTCGCTACGTCTGACACACACCTGCATTTAAGCAGAGCAAGAGAAGAGATTGAATTTTCTTCGTGATAATCAAAGACATTCTATTCAAGCAAAGAGCAACCTATCCTGGAAACTACATTTCTCTAAGTACTAGTTCCCTGTTACGTGGATCGCCTTTATGGAAGAAACAGGAAAGCTTGTCCATGTTGCTAACTACCTTATTTCTAAGTTATCAGTTTCTCCTCCTGTCGTGGAATAGAGGACTTGACGTGACGACGGACTACTTGGGAATCGGAATTAGGACACCTTTCCTACAGTTGCGGAGGTATTGGTGCTACTTGGAGAGGGGAGGTATTGGTGCTACTTGGAGAGGGGAGGTATTGGTGCTACTTGGAGAGGGTATAGGCTTGCCAGAAGTTTATATTGTCGTCCTTACGCACCTCTCTTTGATCAAATCGTATTGTCCCATCTCATCCGGATCCATAGTTGGCGTAGAGTAGCATCTTTCGATCAATAGCGACAGACTGCTGTCTTCCACAGTGGCGTTAACTTCAAAGAAGAGCCAGTCCCTCAACTTCAGCTTTATTGGGAAACTCTTCACGGGCACTTCAAACGCATTTGTTTTGTATGTGTTGAAGTGGAAGGAGAAGTTTCCGAAATTCGCTGAAATAAACGGATGAAATGTTACATTGGTGCAAGTGTGAAATCAGAATAGAGGAAAAGTGCTGCCTCCTACATTGCATAGTCACAAGTGAGTCAATGAGTTAGTGAGTCAGGCAGTGAGTGAGTGAGTCAGTTGGTCATTGAGTGAGTCAATGAGTGAGTGAGTGAGTGAGTGAGTGAGTCCGTCAGTCAGTCAGTCAGTCAGTCAGTCAGTCAGTCAGTCAGTGAGTCAGGCAGTTAGTGAGTCAGTGAGTCAGTCAGTCAATGAGTCAGTGAGTGAGTGAGTGAGTGAGTGAGTGAGTGAGTCAGTCCGTCAGTCAGTCAGTCAGTCAGTCAGTCAGTCAGTCAGTCAGTCAGTCAGTCAGTCAGTCAGTCAGTCAGTCAGTCAGTCAGTCAGTCAATGAATCAGTTGATCAATCAGACAATCAATCAATCAATTAGAGTCTCAGCTCAAATGTGTAGCTCATTGATCAATCATTTCATGGATCGATCAATCGACTATTTTAGAACTATTTGCTTGTTGAAGTTAGAAAGAGGACGACCGATCTATCAGTCAACCAATCAATCAGTCATTTAACCAGTTGATCAATCAGTCTTTAGACCAATTAATAATTTAAGCAATAAATAAGTCGATCTATCAATCGGTTGTTAATTTATCCGTCGGAAGATTCGGACGAAGAATCAAATACTCAATCGGCCAATCAGTCAGCCGATCAACCAGTGTCAATGAAGCTATCCATCACTTACTCTGTAAATCACTGAAATCTCATAGATATTGAACGTAGCTACAACACTCACTCAAGTTTACTGCGATCTCTCCCACCGGCTTGAAGGAGGCACCGTTTGAAATAGCCGTGTCTTTTTTGTAGGAGCACTTGAAGTAAATCGTTTCGTCATTCTGCCTCGAAATCAGGTCGCCGTCGAAGTGTGACTTTAGTACAACAGCGTTGATGTAAACGATCTCAGTACTCGTTGCTTTCAGGTATGAGCTGCAGCCTCCTGGCACACAACCTAACGTTATGTAATCATAAGACAACGTGCTTCTACATCTTTTGCTTAGCAATGTAATGCTTTCGAACTTGGAAGAGTTGTAGTACCTTCTGTCAAGATCAATGCGCATATAGTTCGGGCTGCACGTCACTTGATAAGCATCTTTGTCTAGGAGTGAAATCAAACACTGACAATTTTACATTTCTAGGTATGACATGATCGGGGAACCTTTTATTAAAAATGCTTCCAATCCTCATTCGCTCCGGCATGCTAACGCTTTCTTTCCTTTCAAGATGTTCTTTTTCTTCTTTGATGATATCAAGGACCGAAACCATATTTCTCTTAACTGACTGGCGAGGCCCTCAACTCGTGTTTCTCCTTCCCCTTTAACAACCCAACACGAACCAAGCTCACCACCCCGTTTCTCTATGAACAATGCCTAGAGGAGCCTAACCTTGTATAAGAAGCTCTGAGATTTCAGATGGGATCACATCGCAACGGCAGTAGGGACCAGGTTGGTGTTTGGCAGGAAAATTTTCTCAGTTTGTTCAAAGTCTCTAAACCCGTCGTTCAGGTGGAAGTCGACAAATACAACGAAAAGTCTCACATCTGCACAATCAAACAATTACCTCTTCTTCCACAATAACGCGCGTTATTCGCGAGACGACCACTGCATATATCATTCAGTCCGTATAGTTGATAGACAAAGAAACTACCACAGTTTCTCATCTGAATTTGCCTTGTTATAGACGCTTTGCAAGTGCACGTTGTAACATCAGAAAAGCACATGCTTCTATTCACGTTCCCATCCAATGGCACAGGATTAGTTGTGTTCAGCCAGCCGTGGTAGTAAGAGCCGCATGGGAAGACTTTTCGATCGTCTGTTATAGGACATTTGTCAAGCATCCTGTGTCCAGCTTCACCCCAAAAGCGATACCACTTGTCCATGTTCCTGTCGCAGAAGTCGTTCGTTTTGCTTCGATATGATGCGATTCTTGTTCTCTCCGTCAACAGTTGATAGTGCTGGCAGGGATAGTTATTTTCTGAAAAGAGGAAATAAGATGTCATCATTTGGTTGTGAACGTTTTCGATCAAGAGAATTTCATGGGGCTCATCGCATTTCAGTCGCACTCACCTTGAGACGTTGAAGGAGAGGTGAAAGTCCAAAAAATCAAATTACCGACACCCACTTGAGAGCTGAGGCAATTATTTGTTGATCAATCTACCAATTTGCTGAATGCTTTCCAAGAAAATGCTAAGATTCTTTTGAAGTTATAAGTTTGAATTGTTTATTGAAGCCGTAAGCAAAATAATAATCACTGTAATCGTCATCGGAATCAAGACTATCATAATCGTACATTTAAACCAATTCTTGTCCACAGTATTCTAAAAGGTAGAAATTCTGTTTTTCTTGTTTTTCTTCTATTTTAATAGCCGTTCGACCTTGGCTTTATAATTCATCTAGTTGTCACATTTTGAGACTTTTCTAAATAGCATCAATTGTTAAGTGATCGGATTATCTCTCGAGTGCATTTGCAATCATCTATAGTCTCTACGCGTTTCAAGGGCATAGATGCTAACACCTAGTCTCAGAATGACTACTAACCAGTCTCTCCTGCACCACAAAATCTCATGTAATCACTATACCGATAATGATATAGATTATTTAGCAGGTATACGAAGAAGTCGCCGCAGTTCCTTATCTTTATCTTCGTCGAATGCCAACAAGTGTCTCCATCGTAGCTGAAGCAGACTGTCCTGTTCACCTTTCCCTGGGATCCTCTTGGATGGTCACCATCCAACCAGCCATATGCTGATGACTTACATCGATAGATTCCTGGCTTCCATTGCGGGTCATAATCGACAATCTTGTTGCCAGCCTTGCCCACAAAGCGATACCACCCAGAGATCGAGTGATCGTTTGTAAATGATGGACTACTCGTCAAAATTGATCTCGAAGCGTCTGACACCGTCTTGTATCCTTTGCATGGATTGGTAAGCGTGTCGGCTAGCGAGAGGGAACAAATTTCGCATCATTGATAATCTGCATACTCTCTAAGAGATAAAATCTAGAGAAATCTGTCTACTTAGACGCTCCTAAGAACTTTTTGCCATTATACTTTCCTTGTGTCAACAAGAATGATGACACTAGGAAATAGTGACTACAGGTCCGGCAAAGAGAGGCAATGACCATATAAGGAAAAACAGGCAAAATCTGGCTATTGCTTTCACTGTAGAGTGCAAAGAACAACTTGCGTTAGCACAGCATGCCATAGGAAAAGTTTTATCAGTACAGCAAATGCCATCATTGCTAAAGGGAGGGGCGAATTCGGAAATGATTTGCCGATCAAAGCTTATTTGCATTTTTCTACAAGAAAGGCACCGAAATGACAAATCATTACATGTTGTAAAATAATTTTCAAAATGAACAGGTAAGGGGGTAGGTACCTGTCTGCAGCGGGCACAGAAGCCCTGCATACCAGAGAAGATTCTGACTAAAATTAAGACTGGTCTCCTCTGGTAACAGTCAACATTGATAAATAAGAGAATTGCGTTGTTTTCAAACGAGGAAAACCCATCATCCAACTCACCCTGGTATCTTGCTTCAAGACCTGCCCACCCCACTCATTGCTCTCCCTTGATTTAGCACACCACAGGTTATTGCTACAGCTATTCATCTCTACGTCAGTCGCTTCTTGCTAACCCTCTTCCACTGGGTTTAGTCCCACTGAAGCGGGCCTCTTCCGATGGGATTACCCTTCGTATGTAGAACTGCGCCTTCTATAGGCTGATCTTAAGGAGCATTCCCAGTTACAACCGGGTGCTCTCCCTACCAACAAAAACTCTCCCAATTGATCACGGTTTGGGACAAGCTCTGAGAATGCACTTAAATGCAGAATTCAACTGGCTGTGTCAGTCACTTTCTTCCTACGCAAAAGGAAAATAGCAGTCCCACTAGATGAATTCATTATGCGGGAGCCGTTGTAAAATAGTACTACTAAATACTTTGAAGGTTTCTTACGCGTCTCTCCCACTCCACAATATCGTATATAACCACTGTAGCGATAAAAATACAGTCCGTTCAGTAAGTACACATAGAAATTTCCACAATTCTTTATCTTAATCTGCGTTGACTGCCAGCATCCATCGCCTTGGTATGCAAAACAGACTATTCTGTATACCTTCCCATCTGATACCTTCGGGTGCTTCCCATTTAGCCAACTATGTGACGCCGACTGGCAACGGTATACATTCCGCTGCCACCTTGCTTCATATTCAACGAGCGTTTCCCCGGCACCTCCTGTGAATCTGTACCAGCCATCGATGCTGTGGTCGTTTGTATACGAACTCGCTATGCTCCGGATAGATCTTGCTGTATCAGAAAGATTCGCGTAGCCTTGGCATGGATTCTCTAGCTTGTCCTCTGTTGATGAAAAAACCCATGTTACTCCCAGTTAATGGAGCCTTTAGAACCGATTCATTTAGAAATAGGCGTAGCTAGATCTGGACTTGTCGATCGTTGTTGCTGTTGCGAATTCATGAAATGCCAGTATTAAATAATATTACATTTCCACGACGCACATAATGATCTGTAGACAACTCTGAATGAGCAAAAATGGTGAAAGCTTAATTCAGTTTTTGAAAAGGCGAAATTTGAAAACGTCCGTCATCTAAGCTGAGATCCCAATGATGCGCCCACAACCATTCACATAGGTACAGACAGGCCTTTTCAAGAATGCAACTAGGGGGTCAGTTGCCCCAGTAGGCCCTTTGCCTGCCCCTCTGGTAAGCACATATAATGACACTTTACCCCACAAGTCAGAGCCTCTGTTGTTTTTATACAAGCCTTGAATAAAGATGATTCTCTTTCACACTAGTAACGTGTTCTTTGACACGATTACTAATGCAGACAGTACACATGTTTGTTCGGTATATATATTTGCTATTTGTACAAGCATGGGCCCTTCATCGTCTGTTTTCCCACCAGTCAAGATTTCTAAAAAGAGGCCCTGGCTACATAGTTGCCATCGTATTACTCTGAATGATTGAAGGACTTCAAATTTCACTTGATTTTAGATGTTTTTCTATGCATGTGATTCTACCTAGATGTCAAAGATAGAAATTTAGACACTGAGAAGCTTCTTTTGCTTATCAAGCAGTGCGACGTCCTTCCTCTCGACGTGACCACACCTCGTGATTCCTACGCCTGGAATTACAGAGAGCTGGCGACTCTCCTCACTCTAAGTGAAAGTTTAGCTTAGGTGGGACTCGTACCACTGACCATAGGATCAATGCGCGAGAATCTTACGATTGAGCTATCCTGACACCGTTTTAGATACGAACTTAACATACAAATAAAAGTCTCGCTAATGTTAGAAAATGCACTTTAGGCTGGCCTTCTGTAAGTACACCCGAACGAAGTGAGAAAAGTACATGAGCGCCATTAGCACGATAGAAAGACCGGGTTATTCAAAGATTTGTTGCGCATGTGGAAGATGCAACAGGCCGTACAGATGATTATGCCAGTTAGCTTGGTTGCCAAGTTATCCAGATGCGTTTACTTCATAGATGAGTGGCTACATCGTAACAAACGAATCGCAAGACTGTCCAAAGATTCCAAGAGACCCTACAGATATGTCAAGAAATTTAATGTGGTGGTAATCGGTGATGGATAACTGAGAATAATGATTACTTAGACTTTATCTTTTCATTATATATCTAAAAAGATGGAAATGCAAATCTCGCTAAATGGTATTTTGTATTTGACTGGCTTACAGTTGCCACAGTTGCCAACAATGTTATCTATGCAGGTAAAAATGAAATACAATTCATGAATAAGAAAGGAGCTCCGGGTTCGACGGTGACGTATTTCTGGAACAGAAGGTAATGACAACGACAACAACAGTAATGATTATTTCGAACAACTTTAACCGGATAGACACTTCACATTCAGGTGTCAGGATAGCTCAATTGTAAGATTCTCGCGCATTGATCCTATGGTCAGTGGTTCGAGTTCCACCTCAGCTAAACTTTCACTTAGAGTGAGGAGAGTCGTCAGCTCTCTATAATTCCAGGCGTAGGTTCCAAAAACTTCGAATGCTTGATGCATTGGGAAATATGTTAGCTAATGCAGGCGACTTGACAAAACCAGGTCGGTCGCAAACAGACATGTACAGGAGAGACTAAGATGACCTTTGCTTTCCTCAGCATAAATTTAGCATTCGCTCCTATCGAGTCATGACGCGAGAGTGGCACTCATGCGAGAGTGGCACTTATTGTGTAATTGCGGCGTTTTTCGCGTGTGTGTAAAAAAGCTAATCATGTCTCCCTTCTATCGCTAGCACCAGAGTCATTATAAAGAGGTGGAGGACCCTACAGGTCTGCTTCACCAACAAAGGATGCTGCGAGCGGTATCTAACCTGTTTCTCCATCGCCACAATACCTCATGTAATGCCCCTGCTGGCAATCGTTGAGCAGACCGAGAAGATAAACATAGAATCCACCACAGTTCTGCACTTTTATGGTTGTCGACCGCCAGCAGTTGTATGAGCCATACGCAAAACAGACCGTTCTCAAGACTTTTCCATCTGATACTTTTGGATGCGTTCCATCCATCCAGCCCTGAGAGTATGCCGAGCATCGTGACATGGTCCACCTCACCTCTTGGTCTGCTATTTTGTTGCCAGCATCACCAGTAAATCGATGCCACCCGTTAATGTTGTAGTCATTTGTGTACGTGTGCGCAACTTTTCGGATGGATCTTGATGCATCCGTCAGCTGCTTGTATCCTATGCATGGGTTGGCAAGATTGTCTACGAAAGAGCAAATGTCAAGCATTCACTTATAAGTCTATAAAAACCCGAGCCTGGCCTTTCCTTTATCTTACTTCATGATTTCTTCCCAGCATCGAAAGGTAGACCCTTGGCTTGGGAATTTATAGGCTTCTGGCTTGGCGAGGTGTGTCCATGTCCTTCCTCTGAATGTGACCACACCTTGTGATTCATACGCTTGAAATTACTGCGAATTAGTGGCTATCCTTATTTCAAGTAAAAGCCTAGCTAAGGGTAGTTTCTAACCAATTATTATAGGGTCAATGGGGAAGCACCTTACCGCTTTACTATCCCTACAATTATCTATTTAACCACTTTTCACAATTGGGTAAAAAATCTTCCAGCGAAGAAGCATGAAAATAAGAGAAGGTCATTCGTAGGGTCAAACAGGCTGGGTACTGAAGCCAATAACTCAGGGGTGTCACGAGGATTTCTCAAACAAAGGGGATAAGTTCCCAACAAAGGGGCTAGATTATTAACACACAAAAGCTTGCGTTTGGAAATTATTAGTCGAAGACCTGACGTTTTCCTCGATAGGCGGCGGTTGCGTTCCTATATTAGGGAGCTGTAGCTCCCCAGTGGCCCCTCTGGCTCCATCTTACAATAACTAAGGCTGATACTCACCTGATTCACCGCTCCCACAGTACCGAAAGGCAAGGGGGCGAAGGAAAAATCTTGTGCTAGGTGAATGTAGCTTATAAACAAAGTAGCTTCCGCAGTTTTTCACCTTGATCGTTTCGGACGTCCAGCATTTATTTCCGGCGTAAGTGAAACACACCGTTCTGTCGACAATTCCTTCAGATCCTCGAGGGTGTTTCCCGCTCAGGTAGCCTTGAGTGTCAGCCCCGCATCGGTAAACACTGGATGACGATTTGGGCTCGTAATCCAACATCTTCTCTCCGGATCTACCAGTGAAACGGTACCAACCAGAAAGGTGGTCATGATAAAGGCCGACTTTGCTAAAGACCGATCTTGTGTAGTCATTTAGATTCGTGTAGCTTGAGCAAGGGTCCGTCGCAGCAGCTGTATCTTCCTGTAGAATGAATGCAGTTAACCCAAGGAACATGGAAACGAGGGTAGGCGCCATCATCACCGCATTACATGCAAGCTTCCCTCTCTTTCGCGTTATCCCCTTCAGAAACAATTTCTCCTTTAAGTTGAAAAAATCAAAAGTCAAAGGAAGCAACTCTAAGAGGACCGTTTTTTCGGTAAACCCGTCCAAGGTTATTCAATGTTTTATTACATATCGTCATTCCACGCAACAAATAACTTCGGTAGTGTAAGTATGGTAGATTCGTGAAACATTAATCTAGTCATTTCTTGCATTGCGATTACAGCTTGCTTTTCTTCCCTTTCAGACGAAATCACAGTTTAAAGGCGACTGTACCTACCCTAAGTGAACCTATTTCGTCAGGGTGTGCATTAACAACGGTACACTTACAATCGAGAACGACAGTTAAGCCATTTAATCTTGATCAACGATTATTACGCAGTGATAAGAAGTAGTGCATCTCTTTCATTGCCATCAACAGTTCATTACCTTTTTCCAGTACTTATCACACAGCAGACACCTGAATTATCTATTAATGTATCCCTACCGTCTATAACGGACTGGAGAGAAGCACTGGATTGAATGAATTTGAACAGCTAGCAAACGAAATCGCCCCCGACGAGACACGGGAGAGTAACCCCTTTCGTAGGTTTCCTCCCAGCAAGAAAGTATCCATTACAGTCCATAAACTTCGAAATGCTTCAGGACCACCAGAAGCTCATCCCATTCACACCCTTTCCAAGTTTCACTGCCTAATCCACGAACTCTATCTCACAAATCATCATTCATCCCAAGAACATGCAACTTATGGAACGTCTTGCCTTCTTCTTGCTTTCCGGAGTCCTACAACTTGCCATCTTTCAAATCTAATGTAAATAAACTTGATCTTATCTCTCTATCCTCTTAGCTGCTCGCTTTCCTCTTTCTTCCTTTGTTGGGGCTTTGTATAGGTCACCATGGCCTTTCCTCAACATAACCCACTAAAAAAAAAAAAAATAGAAAAAAAAAAAAAAAAAAAAGTAGTTACATCATAGTCCTAAGAAGAGTCTTCTTATGAGTGTGGTTACACAAAGTTGGCAACTTTTGGGAACAAGACAGGCCTACAATATTCGACAAACTGTTTTCAGGACAATTATATTACATTATTGTCGGCTGGATTGCTTCTCAAATTCAACTCGTCTTAAACGGTTGTATGAACTTTGTTCTCTCGTCGTCTGCAGCCATGCAAGAAGCATGAAAAGCTTGCTGTGGTGTAAGATTATATACGAAGTTCAAAGCAAGGCTCTCGTATTTCATGTGAAGAACGCTTGCATGAAATTACCGAAGTGAAAGGATCAAAGTTACAGCTTCATTTAATTCTGTGGCATCAGTATGACGGCAACCATTTGACAGCGCTTGGGTAAGAATCCTACCTAACCCAAACAGAGCTCTGTATCAGTATTTCTGAAACCGAGAAATAGCTAGATCTGCATGGTCCACATGCAAACAACTTTATTGCAACCGCTTTGCAACCGTCAGAATTAATGTCCCATTCCCTTTAGACAAGAAACAAGAAATCTGCGTTTTCATTTCAGTTAGTGAGTGCAGCCACAATAAGATTCTATAACTTGGGCTTGTCGCCTTCCTCCCTTTCATTCTCTATTTTCTGATGTGGCATCGGTTAACTTCTGTTTTAGGGAAATTGCCGCAATTTGATCGATGCATCGTTGATTATCATTGCATCTTGATATCATCAGTTGTAATGGATGCATATTTATTTAAAGACTTGCTGCATTTCTAATTTGATGGAAGCATCTAATTGAAACACAGTTCGCATTCTGGGAGTAAATCTCGCGGAACCATGATCAGAGTGATTGCTACTTTAAGTATTGTCGAGGGTTGGAGTTGGTCCCAGCACTAGCTGCTGCTACTCACATGATGGATGGTATGGGAGTTTCTTTTGTGATTTAATGACGATTCGCTTTTCCCCAACCAGACTCATCCTTACCAACAAGAGCCGCAAGTGTTAGTGCTTCCAGGATCTGGTAAAGTCAAACTCATGCATTTATTCAATTATTTAAGATAGCCCATAACAAAGTCGACCGTTTCACTACCTATCGCTGTCTTTGGACCACATGTGCTCCCCATGACAATAACAATCCATCAGGCATGCTAAAGTTTCAGGGGTTACTAAGACAACGCCAGTTTTGCTTGAGAACTTCTCGGACAGAATCGTCTTCAGCGAAAGATGGTAATTTCGTACGAATGCCAATCGCAACTTGATGCAGCTGAGTACCTGATACAGATTCATGTGTATCTGGTCCTTAATGAAATTTAGCGACTTACAAACTAAATTGAATTACCAGTGCCCACATTGATTCGCTTCACATAAAAAACTGTATGAAACTTAGATATGAGTGAAACAATAATTCAAGGCAACTTCATCGACGTAATTCACAGCACTTTCAGGCTTAACACAGTAGCTTCAGCTTCGCTGTAGTCAATTGTTGGTGATTGGTGTCAATTTCATCCCTGTGCTTTCAAAGTCAAATGAACACGGCATATCAAATCGGTTCGTAACAACGACGAGAAACGCATTCCAACTACTATGAATTTGAAGAAAGCAAAAGAGGTGGCTAAGGGAACGATACTACATGCTCATCTAGAAGTGAATCCAAGTCCAATGTAATCTTCAAGGTTTAATCGAATCATCAAATGGCAACTAAATGGCCCATTAGATGGCAACTGTTCTTTTCACCCTAGCCCAAACGCGCAGAAAGAGTCTCTCTGCGACATCTATCCCAGTCTACAGTTAACGAATGTAAGACAGTGCAGCAACGTCTTGATCAATCAAACAAAATACTGTACCTGTTACCGTACTTTACAGCTTTTACCCTCCGACAGTAGACAGTAGTCGGACGTCGGGCACGTAATTTATCATCTAGACATTCCATAGTTTTTTAGATAAATTTATTCAACACTATGCACCAGAAAAAGATGATATCGAAGCAACTTAAACTTATATTTACTGTAAAGTGCAAGTTTTGCGAACTTTAGAGAAAGAGGTGTTTAACATAAAGGTACTTGCCGAATTCAGGAAATCGTTCGTTGGTTTGCAAGCAGTAACTGGAGTTGGGTTTTTCCCGACCACATTAAAACCGAATATTTAATCACGTTGTTATCAGAGTGGCCCAATCAGAGAAGACCTTTATAAATCGAAAGTTTTTCCTTTCTGTCAATTGTCTCACAAATTCACTTCCTTGTTCTACTATTTCAGTAGTACTTCAATGCATAGAGATGTGTGACAAGGATTTGCGGTGCTCCAAAAGCAACGAATTTAGTTCTGCTGTGGTATCGAGGGTCCTGTCTGGTCATTAATGTCGTATACACAAGCACAATGTTGATGCAGCTTTAATCTCTGCAATCACATCAACTGGCCCTTTGCCAAGGGTACGAGACTCTACGCTTACGAGTCTTCAAGGGAATGAGAGTCCAAGGGTAGGAGAATCCAAGGGTAGGAGAACCCAAGGGTACGAGAATCGAAGGGTATGAGAATCCAAGGGTACGAGAATCCAAGGGTACGAGAATCCAAGGGTGTGCGAATCCAAGGGTATGAGAATCTAAGGGCACGAGAATCCAAGAGTACGAGAGTCTAAGGGTACGAGAACCCAAGGGTACGAGAATCCAAGGGTATGCAAATCCAAGGGTGCGAGAATCCAAGGGTACGAGAATCCAAGGGTATGAGAATCCAAGGGTACGAGAATCCAAGAGTATGAGAGTCAAAGGGTACGAGAACCCAAGGGTACGAGAATCCAAGGGTATGCGAATCCGAGGGTGCGAGAATCCAAAGGTATGAGAATCTAAGGGTACGAGAATCTAAGGGCACGAGAATCCAAGAGTATGAGAGTCTAAGGGTACGAGAATCCAAGGGTACGAGAATCCAAGGGTATGCGAATCCGAGGGTGCGAGAATCCAAAGGTATGAGAATCTAAGGGTACGAGAATCTAAGGGCACGAGAATCCAAGAGTATGAGAGTCTAAGGGTACGAGAATCCAAGGGTATGGGAATCCAAGGGTACGAGAATCCAAAGGTACGAGAATCCAAGGGTATGCGAATCCAAGGTTATGAGAATCCAAGGGAACGAGAATCTAAGGGTATGAGAATCTAAGGGTACGAGAGTCCAAAGGTACGAGAATCCAAGGGTATGAGAATCCAAAGGTATGAGAATCCAAGGGTATGAGAATCAAAGGGTACGAGAATCCAAGGGTGCAAGGTCTCAGCTACATTTTGGCATAAAGAAGTAATCTGTTATCCTGAATGTAAAATTTAAGTATAGCAATTACATCAACTAAAAAATTCCTCAATTTATTTTAATTCTAATTCGCTAAAATATCACTAATATTTTGATGACCCACTTAGACATTGTGACTGAATTAGAGGAACTAGGATCATTGGATGGTCCTTAGATGTCTTACCAGTAGTTGCATCAAGTCGGCCCAAATCAACATGCTTGTTACTCTTCATAAATCAACAAATTCCCTTGAGCTTTAGATGATTGAACAGCAAATGATCGTAATAATGCAGGATCTTTTAAGGAGTGCAAGAATGACACCATTGCACTAAAGCTTTTGAATAAGGAGAACTTGGATATCCATTACATTTGTCCCAGTTAGGCCTGTGACGATTAAGTTTGATCCACCATCAAACAAGGAGAAGAAATCATATGAACCATTGTCTTCCAAATATTTTCTGATTGATAGTTTTTGGCCTTGGACTTTTTCAAAGAAGTTTCCTGTGAAAAATGCCCCTGTTGCAGGAGTTGGTCCATCCTGACCATCCGTCCCAGCAGACAAAAAACAAAATGACATGGTTTCCAAGCTCATCATAAGATCTAACTCTTTACATTTATTGTCAAATATTTCACTTGTCCGTAGGACCAATTCTTGATTTCTGCCTCCCCTTCCACTTCCAGTGATATTCACTGTTGTCTCACCTGCACTTAATAGGCAGACAGGCCTACCACTTTTGAATGCACTCAATGCTTTTGTAACGACACCTTCTTCAAAACTTAACTGCTCTTGTGGCATGATGTCATACAAAAACCAAATAAGAATGTCTGCAAAAGACTTTGAAACATCCTTGACATTGCCAGTCAGTTTGCACGATATTATAAAAGGCAAGAATCCATTGTCCATAGCTGCTTTCCTACAGTTTTCAACGGCTATTCTATTATTGCCAATCACAATGTTATGAACATTTGGCAAGCTTAAGCAATCTGCTTTTGACTGACACAAGTTGGAAAATTCATGTTCTTTTTGCAAAAAATGGGCAGCTACACTTTCTGGTAAGGAATATTGAAGGTTATAAGTTTCCAATATCTTCATGCAGTCAACTATTGTAGAGTTGTCTGGAACAGTTGGCCCTGATGCAATCAGCTCTAAAGGATCAGCAACTATGTCTGAAAGGATCAAAGAAACTATTGTCTTGCATTTTGCCATGCTTGCCAGCTTCCCTCCTTTCAACCTGGACAGGTGTTTTCTGATTGTGTTCAACTCCTGGATTGTTGCTCCCTCTGATGCCAACAACTTTATAGTGGCTATTTTGTCCTCCAACAAAACACCTTCAACAGGGCACGGAAGAAGTGCAGACCCACCTCCAGAAACGAGCATCAGTAGCAAATCATCTTCACGAAGGCTTTTAACCAGCTTTTCAATCTCAAGAGCAGTGGCAAATGCTGCGTGATCAGGAATATTGTCTTCTGCACCTTCTTGAGCTAAAATCTTGCTTCTTGAACCAAGCTGTGGATGGTCTCCCATTCTGTCCCCCAAACCCTTTGCCCCTGCAGGAACGCTAAGAATGCCCTTTATTATGTGACTATTCAATACCTCTTCAACAGCTGCACCCATTCCAATCACTGCCTTACCAAACCCAACAACATAAACATTATTCTTCACTGGGAATTTCTTTTCGCCTATGCAGAGCTGATTATCACTGACAGTTACATTGTCGAGAATAAGCGATCTCGGCAGCACAGATTTTAACCCTTGTCTGAAAATCTGATTTGCTATACTTCGAAGATTCATTATGAACCTTTATTCATTATATGGTCAGCCTTTCACTTGCATCCCTGTCCTTTGGTTTTTTTGAGCGTGCGTCAAGACTGGTCTTTCAACAGGATGCAGCTGCGCAAGCTCACACGAAGTTGTCTTGCTCCAAATGATTTCGCGCACAGATTTGAAAACGGTAAAACGGATTAATGGCCGCAGAGAACACACTTGCTGTGAACCCAGGGAAAATGAACGAACTCCTGAAATATGGTATCAAGAAACAGACAATGAAACAACAGGGAACGGAACGGGCAGGGATTGGATCCGATCGGAGCAGCAGTTTGTCAGCTGTTAGTCCATAAAAGCTGAAAATAAGTTCTTGAATGGTAAGAAAAACTTGCAGGGCCTAAAGGTAAGTTATGAAGAAACTTAGTCATACATGGAAGCAAAGAAGACCAAGGAAAGAAGCCCACCTGAATTTGAATTTGGTGGAAAAGAATTTTCAAGAAAACGATAGTGGACCCTCCACCAGATCCGGTGAGAAAGGTATCGAAAAACATGGTGCAAATGCAGAAGACTCTATCCAGCAAGAAACGAATGCATGGGTAATTTACATAAAGGTTTTTTATTTGGTTTGGTAACACGCGATGTACGTAGATGCTGAATTATTCATCTCTATTTTTCAATCATAAATGTCAATATAGTCGTCTCTTTACTCTGCAAAGAAGATCAACCTGCTAATTTCAAAATATTGAAGTTGCAGCTATTCTTTCCAATATTTTCAAAGTAAAAATGTTTTCCTTTTCTTTTGGATAAGATTATACTTAGTAATGTTAAATATGAACATGTGATACATCTCTATACATGATTGTCTAAGCATTTCAAGAATCTACAGCACTTGATAGAGGTGGACACCATGCCCTGAGTGAGACCTATAAGGGTTGATTTCTTTGCTAAACGGAAAAAATTAATGCTGGTTCGTATATACAGTATGCTGAAATCAAGCGTTGTTTTATAGGCATGCTCATCATTTTCTATGAGCTTAAACTTGGATTCATTAAACTTTGAGAGTCAAAATGAGTTGGCAGACATAGAATCCAAGGTTCAGTCAAGCTTTAGATCAGACACTCTCAAGGAATCTCAGTACCAGAAGTCTCCTGCTTCCAGTGGAATGAACCGACGCCTGAGGGATAGAATATCCACGCCAAGAGACATCAAGACTGATGCTCTGTTTGCTCTTAATAAGAATTTTGTGTCTCCGGTATTAGCTAAAGAGCAAGAGAGGTTGAATCATACAAAATCATTGTATTCCGACATAGCTGATGCGAGTGTGCAAAACGTCAATGAATATACAAAGTTGATAGATTCATGGGGGCTTCCAAGATGCATTGTTGATAAATACAAGCTTGCAGGCATACATGAGATTTTTGATTGGCAAAGAGACTGTTTATTGACTGGAAAAGCCCTCGATGGAGGTATGTATAAAGCAGAAACTTTTTTAGAAATGCAGCACAAGTGTAATGATATGTCTAAAGCTCAACTTTAATCACTGTGCTCAGTTCAGAAATTATGTCAAGCCGAGCTTCTTTCCTTAATGGTCCCCTAAGGGTTGCTGGTTTGACAGGGGGAAAATAAGAGAGAAAAGGATGACGAAGGAATCTTTGAGTGTTGCCAAACACAAACTGGTGCTTACTAGTTGACATGTGGTGTTTTCCTTTTTTACTACATTTTGGAAAAAGTTCTTTTTGACGCTTGAAGCTTTTGTTATTGGTCATCGCTTTTGGTTCTAATGCTACTTTTTGGCTGAAACTAAATTTGGTCCTTTCTTGATACAAGCTGTTTGAGGGCACCTTGACAGCAGGGCACAATACTAAGTCTAATACAAGCATGGTGAGGTAGGGTGACCAATGCCTTTATTGCTGCTCTTCACCCTGTTACCTGTGTGCAATATACATTTATTCTATCAGATGGACAGTTTAAGGATAATCAGAAATGTGCATGACAGTGGAACCAAAATATGAGATTTTCAACCAGCAAGTTTATCCCACTACCCCTACTTTTTGGCTGTAAACAGAGAATTCATATAGCTCCTGTATCTCTGGATACGTCACATGCGCACCGCTTTCCTTCAGTCCTATCAATAGCTAGAGCATAGTTTTCTAAAGTAGCAGCTTCAATCTTAGATTAAGCTTGTCTGGAACATGTCCCTTGATCTACTAGATAAACTAGGTTTTCTTTGACATACGCAAAGAAGAAGAAGATTAAATTTGGGAACCTTAAACAGTGAAAATGTGTTGACAGCTATAAATCTAAATAATTTGATACATTTGGTACATAATTTTCTGCTTGCAGGAAATCTTATTTACAGTGCACCGACAAGTGCAGGAAAAACCCTTGTTGCAGAGCTACTGATGATTAAACAGATTTTGTGTACAAAGAAAAAAGCAATGTACGTTTTGCCATTTGTCAGTGTGGCCAGGGAAAAGATGTTCTATTTGCAGGTTGGTATTGCCAATTTTTCAAGAGTTGAAGAGCCACATCTGTAGTGATTACTACAACATCTCATTATTATAGATATACATAAATCTGTGTATATAAATAGATGATAATAAACATGTGTGTATGTGTATAAACAAACTAGCTTATTTACAGGGTTAATAACAGCAGCTTTCATCAGTTGTGAATGGTTTATTAATTCTACTTTGCATTCATTAATTCTTCTTTTGCAATAGACCAGTAATGAAAGTAGCATTTTACTGAGAGGAAATCTCAGGACATAAGTCAAGTACTATTCAATGGCTCAATTTTAGTAGAGAATGATATCAGAGTGCCACAGTTCTCTCTAATTTGAGAGGTGGAAGCACTTTTGAAATGTGTAAGGAATTTTCACTGCGGAAGCAAAGGGGTACCGATTGCTTAAGACGTCAGACAAAAAATCTCCTTCGGGTACCACAAAGTGTTTCCTTCGAGAAACACCTTTGAAATAGATGATTATTAAAACCGATTAAACAGTTCATTTTCTTGATAATCTTTTTCCGTTACTTTGACGTGTTGCATATCAAGGGCGTAGGGTGGGGCAATCAGTTGCAAGGGCATTTTCATCTAACTACGGGGGGGGGGGGCTTTGCATTGGGCTTGCATGGGAGAGTTTCCCCGTAACCGCAATGTTGCAGAATGCTCTGGACTTGATAGTAAGTATTAAGCGTGCAGAAATTATCAGCATTGTTCCCTTTTTAACGATTCTTTTGATTTCGATAGGATCTCTGCAAAGAGGCCGGCATTTGTGTGAGCGGTTATATGGGCTCTCAGACTCCAAAAAGAGGCTTTGCAACAACAGATGTTGCTGTCTGCACTATTGAGAAAGCGAATTCTTTAGTGAATAGGCTCATGGAAGAGAAGAAGATGAGCACTTTGGGTATCATAATAATTGATGAAATGCACATGATCGGGGATGGGCAGAGAGGCTATCTGTTAGAACTGATGCTATCAAAGATTCGTTTTCTGCAAGGTACGTGTGAATACAATTTGTGATCCTAACCATACAAAGAAAATAAACAGACCTCAAAGATTGAAAATAATGTTACAGAAAATTAATGCAATATAAAAATGCAAAGAGGAGCCATTGATAAATTGTATGCAGGGAGTTATGACGAGGAGGAGCTCGCTCAATAGGTAACTGGTCAAAGAGAGAACCCCTTATTCTAAGACATGATCAAATGACTCGATGCGATTTTGAAAAATTGTGCATTTTCAGTACCAAATAGGACCAAAATTGCTTGGATGCAACGGTCGACCTTGTTTGATAAACGAATTTTAAGCGTTGATTTGAACGATGTTTTTGATAAAGCATTTTGGAGTTCCAGAGGTAATGTATTCCAAAGTTTTGCACCATGATATCGAATAGACTTCAGGCTGTTTTTTTGAGACATCTATAAATCACCTTGACTAGCCTGTCTTGTGGAATACTGGTGAACAGAGGAGCGAAGTTCACTTTTGTTATACCTCTTCACTTGCTTGAATTTCTGTGCTGTAACAACTATAGGCAGATACGTAGGTATATGTTGTGTGACTTACAATTCGTGAGCTGGTTCGCATTAATGGGTTGAATTAGCCTTTTTCCCATGTCAGCCATACATACCGGAAGAGTATCTTTTGGTCATCTCCTGCTACACGCAAGGCAAGATGGATGCATTTTGTTTTCCGTATTGCCAGGAAAGTGCCATCTAAAAACAACACAGACAACCCCACCCACAGGGGTAGAGTAACGTACTGTTGTAATTGGAACCGACGGTTTAGCCGTTAATTTACGAACTGTGCACCCGACGGGGGCAGTGATTTATGATTATGGTGATGATGATTATGGTGATGATGATGATGGCGATGATGATGGTGATAATGGTGATGATGATGATGATGGTGATGGTGATGATGGTGATGATGATGATGGTGATGATGATGGCGATGATGGTGATGATGATGATGATGATGGCGATGATGATGGTGATGATGATGACGGTGGTGATAATGATGATGATGATGATGATGGCGATGATGATGGTGATGATGATGATCATGATGATGATGGTGATGATGATGATGATGGTGATGATGATGGTGATGATGATGATGATGATGATGATGATGATGGTGATGATGATGATGATGATGGTGTTGATGATGGTGGTGATGATGATGGTGATGATGGCGATGATGATGATGATGATGATGATGATTTGTGAATCTAAGGAATGGTTGGCAAACCTGAGTCTTTTCCTCGCTCCTATAGCTATCTCATGCTCATGTTTATCGAAAGGAGTAATTGTCTACTTGGAAGCAATAGCCCGGCCTATTGGCCTTGAGAATCTTTAATACAACATTGAAGATTGCAGCCATTTCCTCAGCTAATATCATCGCAGAAATCTGTTTGTGGATAAGTTTTTGTAGCCTTGATGATACATTGTCATAAGGACTTCGACGTATTCAGCCGTTGTTCAGGGCGTTTGGATAAGGCAGTATCTAAGACCAGGTAGATGAGAACATTTCCGTAGACATAAGCTGCTGCTGGCGCTGAATTCTTTGAGCGCATAATTCCATAAAAACATCTTCTTAGAACGACTACAAATACGTTCATTGGCTCCAATATTTCTAAACCTAAACATGCATTTATTTTCTTCGTCATTTTAATAATAACAATTTGGTGTCTTGTCTAGAGAAGTTTAAGGGGATCAATCATTCGAATTTTTTTTAAATTTCTCAGAAAATTATAGTAAAAATTTCTCAGCTTTTAGGGACTAAAATGCTCTATGTGGCAAGATCTTTTCAAACCATTTTAGGCAGCTGTTTCATGAACCGATTCCTAGAAATGAATGGGCATTTTCATCGCACTCATACCATTTTTCTTCGTTAAAGGATCTGAAATATCTGGCGGTGATTTTACGCCCTCTGATGTGCAGGTAGTTGGCATGAGTGCTACTTTACCAAATCTTGGCATGCTAGCTACGTGGCTGAATGCCGATGTGTTCGCGACTGAGTATCGGCCAGTTCCTCTTGTTGAAAAGATGAAGGTTGGTCGGACCATTCTAGATCGCAAGCTTCAGAAAATCTCAGAGATAAACAGCGAAGATATGATTAATGGAGATGAGGAGCATGTTATCCCACTGTGTTTGGAAACCATCCGGGACTGCTGTTCTGTCCTAATTTTCTGCCCTACCAAGCAGTGGTGTGAGACACTAGCAGCAACCATAGCCCGCAACCTGAAGCGACTTCTGATAGCAGACGACACCAAAGAGACCGAAAAGACGAACCCTCTGATGAAGGATACCCGCACCAGATGTTTAGATGCAGTGGCAATTAAAGAAGTACTCGAACAGTTAAAGCGCTCCCCGGTGGGACTCGACAAAGCCCTTGCTGAAGTTGTGTCGTCTGGTGTTTCATTCCACCATGCCGGCCTTACTTTTGATGAGCGAGACGTCATTGAGGGTGCATTTAGGGGAGGAGCAATCCGAGTACTTGTCGCGACATCCACGCTGTCATCAGGTAGGTCTCAATTTGATTTCAATTTTCGGTATAGCTCAACTGTAGGTGGTAAGGCTCTTGCTCGCTGACCCTATGGTCAGTGGCTCGAATCCACCCTCAGCTTTATTTTCAGTTCAGCTTGGTTTCGTATAGTTTACACTCCTCTACATGCAATGGATAGTCATAAGTATGCAAGCGAATGACTAAACTGCAAATATAATGATACAGAAATTGATACCATGATGCAGCCAATAAACTAACTAGCTTCATTGCATGCTCGATTTCGAGCGTAGCAGAAACCAGAGACAGGGCTCTGAGTTTTTCTAGGGAAATGGATTTCATGAGGTGGTTTCCCGTTGCCTTCCTCACCAATGGCGTTTTAAAAGTGACACATGGAGGAATCGAACTGACAACCCCTGTATTGTGAGTCCTCATGCTTAACAACTACGCCACGGCAACACCACAGCAAATCAATACAATATAAAAATGCAAAGAAGAACTGAATAGGTTGTATGCAAAGGATGACTGAATGAAGGAGCTCTCTCAATAGGTAAGCTAGTCAAAAGGCGAGTCCCCCTATCCTTAGATCTTGTGAGATTATAGATGAATGTTAATGACTTTGAATTTATGCTCTTGTGGGAGAATCGAAATTGTGCCATTATCAGATTAGCTTAGACGCATCGGTTTTATTCGGTTTTATCGACTTTATTCGATAAGAAAGCTCTCATTTTTGTTTTGAAAGATATGCTTGATCGAACGTTTCGAAGTTTCACAGGTAATGTATTCCGAAGTCTGACATAAAGATATCGAGTCGACTTTAAGACCATACCGAAGAATTTTTTTCTGCGACATATACGAATAACCTTAACTGGCCTGTCTTGTGGAACACTGATGAACACTGATGAACACTTCTTCAATTAGAGTGAGAAGAGTCTTCAGTCCTGTACTTCCAGGCAAAATGTTCATAATGGCAATTTTCTGCAACCACGTTCAGTGGGCTTTTCTCTAAGCCTTGCAAGTCTTTTTGAGCCAAAAGTGAACCTTCAAGAGATATCCGGTGGTACATAATGACAGTGGGAATAATTTTTACGAGCTATAAGGCTCTGCTAATTTGATTGATGTAAGAGCAATGTTCTCTTGGCAGGCATAACGCAGGCCTGGATGGTATGTGTAAAATTTGTAATGATTATCATCTAAGTTATGCTACTGAATTCATGTCCCGACTGTTGCTCAGAAAGCCAACGTCCAACGAACTGTTAAAATGGATGGTACTTTATCAAAACCGAAAATCTGATCTATCATTATGGAGTCTTGTGCTTCTTTTCTTACCTGACTTTACATGTGCCGTTAACCTCACTGTGAAGGCATTCCCAGATTATTACAACGACAAACCTTTGCTTTGATGCATCAGGTCCGCTGTTTACTGCCTTCTATTTGCCATGTCAAGGTAACCGTCACAACTTCGCCTAGGGACTGTGACGAAGAAGCGATGCATTTTCTATCCTTAAAGCAGACGAGGAGACCTTCGCTTCTCTCGTCATGATCTTTTTCTCGAAGAAGCTTGAAAGTTTTAATGCTCAAATTCTTTTATTCTTAAAAGCCGTTTCTCCTAGCCTTGGATATTTCTACAGTAGTGTCCCGTGTGTAAAACCTTTGTTAGATATGGGATTTACATATACATATACAGAAGCATGCTTATTCGTAGGCGTGAATTTGCCGGCAAGACGAGTCATCCTTAGAACGCCGATTTTCCATGGCAAACTCATAAATGCACTGGTCTACAAGCAAATGAGTGGCCGAGCGGGTAGGAAAGGCGTTGATTCAGAAGGTGAGAGCATTCTAATATGCAAACCATGTGAGCAGGAAAGAGGCTTAAAACTACTGCGATCACACCTCGAGCCAGTGTATAGCTGTCTGATTGGTATGTTGATTTCGTAACTATTACTGCTTTTGATGTGGGGATGGATTTCTGTAGGGATGCAGATGAAGCAAAGGCGAATGAATAGAAGTTTAACTTGAGATCGACTGCGATTCGTCATCCTTGTGAAGTCAAACTAAAACACGTCGACTTTCGCATGGATTTCAATATTGGACTCGCAGCTAATACCCTGTAGTAAAGATTCAATTCTGTCAGTAGTGGTTATGATGGAAAGAGATACTGTTTGTAGTTATCGGCTGGGTCACTTCATTGATTTTCCTTACTGGCATTTTACGTGTTTCAACTTCGCGAGTTGCAGCGCCTCGACCCAGGCTCAATCCAGGTTGGTTTTCATAGTGCAAGCAAAGCTCAACTGCAATTGTCAGAAGCTGGGTTAAAGCTTTTAGAAGAACTAGCATACTGGTCTCTCAGAACTCCACTATCAGCATCGTTGATCGCCTCCGTCTTGTTATAAATAAAATCTAATTTGCTCCACAATAATCTAGCGTGTAGGCTGTGCGAGGTCGTGACTTTCGACTACATTTACCAGGTTGCAGTGCGGCCACACGCTGATGTTATGTCATTAAGAGATTGGCCTTTTAAAGCTAATCACCGCACACTGATGTTATGTCATTAAGAGATTGGCCTTTTAAAGCTAATCAACTTCTGTTTCCTCCTTGGTATAAGATAAAATTGCTTGCAATGAAATAATAGTGAAGTTGATATGGTCCAGAGCTTGAATTCTCATGAAAGTGAACTTTTCAGTTCAAGTCACCTTCATTCGCTCGAGTGTATCAATGAAAATGTCGGGTCACAACTGAAATAGACTGAATGAACGAAGAACTTTCAGTGATCTGTGATTCGCTTTACATGGAAGGAGGAAGGAAGAACACGGAATAAATAGACGTATCTTGATTGCTTACTATTGCTTAGAATGTCATTGAACAGAAAGCTTTCTGTTTCTTCAGGCGTGGAAGGTGAATCTGATGTACCAGGAATGAAGCGTGCTCTGTTGGAGATCATTGCTGCGGGTGTAGCATCTACAAGAGCTGATGTTGAACGCTATGCGAACTGTACATACCTTAAAACGTGCCTGGTAGCAAAGAGAAGCTTAGATCCGAGTGTTGCGATACAAAGTGCAATTCAGTTCCTTATAGACAACGAGTTCATAAGGGTGAAAAACGAAATCAAGGAAGGAGACCAAGAAGGCGTGGTTTGTTTACAAATTTTGATCGCAAACCTATTTACATGAACATGTGTTAAGTCTTAACGAACTTCGTGTAAATCTGAATGAGAAATCAGACACGCAAGACAACGAATGAATGATAATGAATTGCATGAAAAAGATGACATGGAATGAGAAGGAAAGGGTAGAACTTTCATCTTCTTTTTGTCTTATACGTGTGATTCTACCTAAGTGTCAAAAGCATGAATTCGGACACTGAGACTCTTTTTGCCTATCGAGCAGTATCCAGGTCGTCCCTCTCAATGTGACCACACTTCGTGATTCCCATGCCTGGAATTACAGAGAGCTTGTGACTCTCCTCACTCTAAGTGAAAGTTTACCTTAGGGGGGACTCGAACCACTGACCATAGGATCAATTCGCAAGAATCTTACCACCGAGCTTCATCTTCCGATTTGTAGTTGGTTATGATAAATTTATTTCCATGGCAACACGTTTCGGAAGAATTTACGCTTGGACCTGGAAGAACATGCATGACATTTCGACCACCTTTTTCTTTGCTGTTGTAAAATTTCGATGATTACCGAGAATTCAAGTTTCATTTCTACGTTTTCGCACAAAAAGAGCATGAAAAACGAAGGGGTTTCTTGATTGCAGGTAGACCAACGTCAAGGAGAGACGTTCAGTTCCAGCCAGCTTGGCTCTGCTACTCTTGCGTCAGCACTTTCGCCAGATGAAGCATTGGTGGTTTTCAGGGAACTGCAAAAAGCCAGAAGATGTTTTGTGCTTGAAAATGAGCTTCACATTGTTTATCAGGTGATGTGAAATATTCTAGAATGATTCGTTTTGATCAATGGCTCACCCAACTGCTGCAAATATATATCTGTTGAAGAGACAAGATTCTCAGCAAGATATTGATAAATCTTGAAATTTTCCTTTTATGATTATTGCAAGATTTGTTTACAATTTAAGCGACCATAGCTAAGCGAGCGATAATTGAAGAAACGAACCGTAGAAGCGTAGCGTGGCACCTGACTGACTATTGCGACTCACTTAACATAAATGTGAATACCGTATTTGCTTAAATAAAAGCAGCCCTCGAATAGAAGTCTCATTTTCCCTACTGAAAGTAATAGAAGCCGCGTATTTCTTTCCTCATGTCATTATGATTTCTGCTTCACTTTCCTCGGCGTTGCAACCAAAGCAATAAAAGCCACCCTTGAATACAAGCCGTCGTTTTCAGTGCTCTTGTATCAAAAGCCGCATTTTTCCTTAATGAAAATAATAGCAGCCTCTACGCTATTCTAGGCTTCCATTCAAGAAAACACAACAAGTCCGCACTTCCGGGGACTGGACCCAAACCTTTACAATAGTATCCATTACGTACACGGCGCCAGTCCCAAGCCCATACAAATATAGAGGCTGAAGGGGCATCGAAATGTAAAGTGGGATAGCTCGGCTGGGGTTGAAGTTAGCGTCGGTGCTTAATGAAGCCAATTAACCTGCGGGCTTCGGCTCATGCCTTCATCCATCCAAAGAACAATGATGCCTAAACCATGAGGCGAAATCACCTCTTGAAAAACGTTCTGGAAGGATGCTATGTGTTGCCGTTACGAAGCTCCTGCCACCAAAATGTAGCGTTTACGGCGTACTACTGTTCGCAAGAAGGCACACAGAGATCACAACGTTTTAGGTCTAGTAGTATTCGATTCCAATCAAGACTAACTACTAGACACAGTCATAATCATTATATATCAATGTTAAAGTCCATAGTCCAATAATCAAATGTCAAAGTACACTAACATGCAAAACAGGACAACACGTGATTACAATGAGTGCACTAACGTACATAACAGGACAACACGTGAGTACAACAGCATGTGATTTACGGATATACAAAGATGCGGAAATACATGACAACATGTGATATGACATGACATGTTATATACAGCTTCAAAACATCTCATTCCATTTTTTGAAAATTCATTCTCCTATGGTTTTCTAAACACGCATTTCATTTCTAAATAGGTGATGCCAATTTACATCCAATCCCAGCTGCCCCAGCTTGACTGGCACCACTATTTCAATCTGTTCGAGAAGTTGCCTCCCCAGTACAAACGGGTTGGGGAAATGGTCGGTGTTGAGGAGCAGTTCATCGCTAGAGCCATCAGAGGCCGTATTCCTGCACGAACGACAGAGCAAAGATGGAAGCTTGCAGTACACCACAGGTTTTACTCCGCGTTGGCACTTCTTGAATTAGTGAATGAAATCCCGTTAAGAACTGTGAGCAGACGATACAACATTAATAAAGGTCTTTTGCAATCGTTGCAAAGCTCCGCGTCAACATTTGCAGGCATGGTAACAAAGTTTTGCGAAAAGTTAGGCTGGAGGAGTCTAGAAATGCTGATTGATCAGTTCCAGAGTCGTTTGTCATTCGGTGTTACGCGGGAGTTGTGCGATTTGGTGCGAATCTCTCTCTTAAATGGCGCTAGAGCACGCCTAATGTACAATTCAGGCTATCACACGGTGAGCGCGGTGGCCATGGCCTCACCGAGTGAATTGACAAAGCTCCTCGAGAACTTCGCTCCTTTCGAAAGTTCGAAAAATTTGCAAGGGGAAAGCGAAAGAGAATTGACATCGAAGAAACGCGTACGTAGTTTCTGGGTTACGGGGAGGAATGGAATGACAGAAGCTGAGGCTGCCGAGCAAATAGTAGATGAAGCAAAGGAGCTTGTACGAAAAGATCTCGCCGGCTTAGGAGTGGAGGTGAGCAGCATGCACTTTTTGTCTTCAAATCATAGAAGTAAGGCCACTGTCAAGGATGACGGGATGGTTGGTGCGCAAAGATATGGCTGCGTTGGAAGTGGAAGAAAATCAGAAAATGATGTTTCAGTCAAGCAGAAAGCTGATTTAACGCGTAAACTAGACAGAGTTGAATATTCGCGGAAACGGCACTTGCCGCCGGTCATAGCGGAGGAGCAAGGGAGCCAGAGACCTCCTAGGGAGACAGATTGCGTTGATCGTTATTCAATAGTGGCTGATGTCAAATTTAGAAAAATTGAAAATGAAGAAAATGCAGTTCACAAAGGTATTGTAGACAGCACTGCTTATCAGAATCTAGTCGACTCAAAGATGAATAAAGGTCTCGATGAAATGCCACCGATAAAGAGAGACGGTACTGGAAACGATATAGGCCTTTCGGGGAAAATTGAGTTTCACCAGACTGAAACAGGAACAAATTCGGCTCATCAAGATTCATCTGAAAGTGAAGTCAAGTTTGTTGATGGATTAGAGAAGAGGAATACCAACCGTGTGGATAATCATTACGTAGAAAGAGATTTTTGCATTAATGTTGAATCCCATCTCGGCAGTCCATTTCCAACCGTAAGTAATATTTCCCATTTTGATGTCGTTGAGCCTGCTGTGGAAAAAGTGCGGCAAATGGACATGGTCGGTGTGGGAGCCAAGCCTCTGCGAGAGACCAGAAGAAGTGAGGAAAGTGCAACAAGGGAATCAGTAGGTTCGATTAGAAACGGAAGTTTCAACTCAAGCAATGATTGTTCTCTCGATGAAGAGAACGGGTCGTTGATATTGATAGAAAATAAAGACAGCAATTCCCTTAGTGAATCTGAGAGCAAAAGGGACACCACACCGGAATTATTCTCCGAGATGTTTTGGGATGACGTTGAACTGATCTCAACAGGAAGAACGCCTTGTGCAAACGCGCTTGATACGGTGAGTCCAGGTGATAAAGATCACGATACATCATGGTCAGATGTTACTGAACAAAGATTTAATCGAAGAAAGGAGAATTTAACTGCATCAGATGTTCGAGTGACAGAAAAAGTGGAAGAAATCGAGGATGTGCTTGCAGAATCCAAAGGGAACGGGGAGGAGGTGCCAGAAGAGGAATCATGTGAATTAAGCAAGATTTGCAGTGTCGCTAGTGGTGACAGCCTAGAAGCTGTATATGATTCAAACATCAGTATTGGTCGCGAGAGTTTCGGGCAATGTGACTCGGCCGAATCTGAGAGGCAGTCAAACGATTCTTTCGACCTACAACTTTCAGAGTCTGTAGTCGATCATGACTTTGGATCCCCTGAACTTGTAAATGACCCAAAGTGCTGTAGTGAGAAACTTCGTGAAGACAGGCATTTGTGGAAACGTGAAGATGACACAGCTTTCAATGATGCGGAGGCTCCTCGTGGCAGTGAAAAGAATTGTGAAAGTATAAGTCGTACGGTAACAGAGAGGGACGTTTTGGATGATCACCCAATCGCATTAGTATCCAATGTAAGCCAGTTGGGTTTCACCAAAGTCAAACAGAAATTCCATTCTCAGGAAAACGACTCTGAACTTTTCATGTCTGGTAGTGAGTCCTTCAGAAAGGCGCTGTGTGCAGTTGATATGGATGAGACCTCTCCGAAGCCAGCAGAAATATTTATGAATGACAATGTATGCGAGGCGAACGTCAGAGTTCAAAAGGCAAACGGCAGTTGCGATCGCACAGAGGGCATAGCTCTTAGGTCGAAGAGCATAGTTCAGGAAGGAAAAGACAGATTGCAGGAAGCAAAGGTGATAGGTGATAAGACGACAGTTTTAGGCTACGAAGATATCGGTGGGCAACGGATAATGAACAGGAATAATAGAGCAATTGAAACGGTTGAAGGCAAAGTTGTTACTGAAAAATTGTTTGGTGTAAGGGAAGCAAATAGAGCAACCCCTCTGACGAGTGGTGAGTCGATGAGGAAGAAAATCGAAAACAGAAGTCAAGAAAAAGCGTGGCCCGGCGGAAATTCAAATCGCAGTGAAGAAAGGCTTGGTGAAACGAAGAGGAGAAGCAGTGAGCGGATTGCAAGCAAAACGATACCAACTGGAGGGACAGAAAAATTTACAATTATTGATGTGGCCTGTAGCGAGGATGCTTTCGACAAGTTTATTGAGGAATGGAGAGGAAAGGACAGCCTGTCGTTTTCAGTCGCACGTGTCTCGCAAGCGCATGCCGATGACGAGGACAGTGCAAACAATGCTGCTGACATTGCAGGCGTCGCAGTTTGTTTGGGAGGCAATACGGCATACTTCTTTGATTTTGTAGACCCTAACAGTGTTGCCGTCGATTCACTCATTGAGAAAGCCACGGACGTGATATCGAGTGAGGACAGCCAACGGAAGAAGTTTGTTTTCGATGCGAAGGAGCATTACAAAGCTATGTATAAGTCACTTGGTGTTGAATTAACAGGTGGACTGTATGACCCTAAGGTTGCTGCGTGGCTTCTCGATCCTAGTGCGAAGGAGATGACGCTACAGGAGCTCGCGTTGAGGCACCTACCAAATGAATCAAAGCACCTGACAAGCAGTAAGTTGGCCTTAGTTGCATGCAATAATTGTACGAGAGAGCCTTCACAGGAAAGCATTGCTTTGCATTTGCTTTCTCAACCACCTGCGTATATCGTGATGCGCTTGACAGCTTTTGAAAGCTGATTTTTCATCAAGTTAAAAATAAATGAATAAAGAAGAAGCTTCATGCTGGATTAAACACTTCGACTTTAGATTAGCTGTTATCAATGTGTGTCCAGTGCTTGTGCCCTCAGAGTTACTTCTGAGTACTCATTTACCGACCTCGGAAAGATGGACAGCTGAGTTGACTGTTGGCTTGTCGTCAGTCGTTCCCACGACGGGATTCCAACCCAAGCGAGTAGACCTCGCATGATTCGAAACAACGCGCCTTAACTACTGGGTCACATTTCATCTCAGAAAAGTTTTGCAAGGCTTCTTTATCATTGCGATCGCTTCATGGTTATCTTTTTGCACTTATTCGCATGCAAATACCTATATTCATAATTCCATATGTACTGCTGTGTATCATTGCCTGGACTTTTTGAAAGCAAAAGCCGCACCTGGAATGCTGAATCATTTGTGCTGCACTTAATGAAAATAAAATGATAATAATATTTCATATTTATCCATTTTAATTTGACCAGTATATGAAATAGACTGTTATCAATCACGAAAAAGCACCCCATGGAATGAAAGGCCAAGTTATGCTGAAGTTAATATTTCACAAGAATGAGACAACAGTTTAAGGTTGCTAGAAGTCAAACTTAATGCTTTAGCTGGATGCATGATGTTTTAGAAATGACATCTCCCTCTGTAGGCGTCCTGGTAATATGTTGAAAATCTTGGCTCCATTGAACGTGAATTTTTGCGTTTTCTGCTTCATTGTCCTTGAAGATGGTTGCTTTCTTTCTAAATATTGCTTTGATCGATCTTTAGGAATTGGCAATTCATATGATACTGGAAGCATTGGCCTGATGACGTTCACTGCTGTTCCACCCCGACTTCGCTCTACCATCGAAGCTGTGCTGACATACAAGCTAATGTTGGCTTTTGAGCTGAGACTAGTATCAGAAGGTCTCTATTCTTGCTTCTCAAAGGTCTGTACTGATAACTAACCCTTCCATGGAGTTTTACAATCAAGCTGTCTTAATGCCCTGGAGCTGTCCCCATAGTCTCTGACGTGTTTTCATTGCTATTTGCATACACTAAGTGAATTTGAATTCCCGTTTGAAGGAAGAACATCTTGGCTCTCCTTATTGATTAGGATCGACGAAAGCTGAACATTCAAATCAGAATGTCACAATATAAATTGTGCATTAAATCGTAGGAAGACAGAAGACTTAGATTAAGCGGAAATCGCAACTCTCGGGCAGATATTCAATTGCTATTGTACTTGCGCTATCATGCTGTTCCTGAAGTAATGCTTACCCGTGGGCTGAGTCGCTCCGCTTTCGCTGGCAACGTGTAGTCCAGTGCAAGCTGTTCATGGTCGACTCATCGATAACTAGACCAGCTATCCTACTAGTCTTCAGCCTTGTTAAGAGGATGTATGGACATCCAGCAGGACCAAAAACAAGACCTATCCAAAGGCGGGTGAGCTCCCAGAGAGCCAATGGCCATGCAACCACCACTAGTGCCAACGTATTGACCCTGTCTCTCCTTGGAGGTCACTAGTGGTGGTCAAGAGTGGCTTGCAGCTTGAGCAACGCTTGAGTCCATCATCTCGCCCAGGCCGGTGCAATGAAGAGGACAATTCATCACGGTGCCTAAAACTGCCCTGAGAACAACACGGCAGAGTGGCAGTCTATGGGTTATAGGTAGTCATCGAATTGGCGAAGGATGGGCGGAAAATGGTTGAAGAATGGCTTGCTCAATTAGCCAGGAATATGACTGCAAATAACTGACTGGACTGCCACTAATGTCTTCTGTTTTGTATTGTATAATCTCCCGTAGATTTCACAGCCGTTATTACTGAAGCCTCTTCTTCTTATTCTGTCTGATTTCGATCATCCTTGTCTTGTTGACTGTTATCCATCGCCGAGTCTTAATTGTGAACAATGCTATCACATTGCCTTAAAGGTTGAGATGCCGTTGACAGTGATTCTAGCGAAGATGGAAATGGATGGATTTGGATTCTCCACAGAAAAATGCGACAAGCTTAAAGAACTGCTGAGAAGGAGAATGAATTGTTTGGAAGCCAATGCGAGGCACCTGGCGTCGAGACCTTTTTCAATAAGCTCGCCTGAAGATGTTGCACAGGTGTTGTTTATTGAGCTTGGTTTACCACCAAGTGGAGAAACAAATGTTATTTCAACACCTAAAAGAGGCAGGCCAAGTAGAAGGACAAAGCATCTAAGCACTGCCAAAGGTAGGGACATTTTTCAATACATTTTGCAAGATCATATGACGATGCATTGATCTACACCTCAGTTCGAGGGCTTAAGTATGCACATTAATTCCTGTCACATTCATAGAGGACAAACTTGATACATATGAACTTCACGTTGTTTGCTTTAAAAGGGCTTTGTTTTGGCAATTTTTCACAGGAGTGACAATCAAGAAATCAAGTTTGTGCGGGTTTTTTATGGTCATGCATCCGTCTGCAGTTATAATGATTTGGATTAGTAAGATGAATGTGATGATCATGGTCATTGAGATTATAAGATTGTTTAGGATCATCAAAGTGATGATAATGATTTTGTCATTTAGATGATAAAGATTATTAGGATGATCTGGCTGCTAATCGTGATTACATTATGAAAATTATTATGATGTTTATGATCATTAAGGTGGTAAGAAGCTATTAGGATAATAACGGTGAGAATGATGGATTATTTCTTTGATAATCTCTCCCGTTCCAGCATGCATTGATTCTTCCTTCCCTTTTGGTTTCAGCAGCATTTGCCTCAAGCACATGAGTTCACTGGGATTATTTCATCTCTTCTAGGCATCCTTGACAAGCTGAAGGCTCTCCATCCCCTTCCATCGTTCATACTTGAATGGAGGAAAGTCAACCAAGCACTGACGTCAGTTGTGTACCCATTGCAACGTGCCAAACAATTTTGTGAATCCACATGCACGTTTCGAATTCATCCTCGCTGCCAGTTCCATACGGTTACTGGGCGGGTGATCATAACAGAGCCTTGCTTACAACACATTCCTAAAGATTTCGACTTTGATGAACTGCCGTTGGTTCGAACCAAGGAACCCAAAGCTTCTGCATTTTCAAACTTCGAAGGACCCTCTGGACGACGCTCAGGGCTACATCAACACCTGCCAAAGGATTCAAAGGAGACGTTTAGCCACGTTGAGTGCACTCCTATTAGCATGAGGTCTGCTTTTGTGCCAGAGGGTGGCAATGTATTGATTGCAGCCGACTACTCGCAATTGGAACTACGCATCATCACGCATCTATCCAGGGATAAACGCTTGCTTTCGATTTTGAACAACGACGGAGACGTTTTTCGTATGATTGCTGCTGAAATAAATCAATGTCCAACAGCACTGGTTGCTGAGCATCAACGCCAAGCTGCGAAACACATATGCTACGGTATAATCTATGGAATGGGACCGAAAGCTCTTGCAGATAAGTTAAAGGTTAGTGAAGAAGCAGCTAACCTTTTCATGGAAAAGTTCAAGAGCAGATTCGTAGGGATACAGGACTACACGCGACGAACCATCGAATGTGCAAAATCGAAAGGTTTTGTTGTCACCATGGGCGGACGAAGGCGCTATTTATCATCGATAAATTCGACTAGTGCTCAAGCTCGAAGCCAAGCCGAGCGGCAAGCTGTTAACACTTCCGTTCAAGGATCGGCAGCAGATCTGGTCAAAATGGCGATGATTAACATCGATAAACGCATTTCGCACGAGTTCTCTTCCAAGAAGAAAAGCAGATTCAGGATACTGAAAGGTAGCAAGTACGCTAAGTGCAATCGTCAGGCTCCTAAGCTGGTTTTACAGCTTCATGATGAATTGATTTACGAGTGCTATGCACAGGACCGTAAGAGATTTGTAGAAATTATGAAAACAGAAATGGAGCAAGCGTTGAAGCTTGCAGTACGCCTTCCAGTAAAAGTTAAATCTGGAACTAGCTGGGGAGATATGAAAGAATCAGATAGATAGTCGCAGTAAATTTAATCTCTGTTTCAGATGTGAACAGCATCTATGTCATAGGTGCCGACTATGTGGGGGCCTGGTGGCTTTGGGGCTCGAGCCTTCTCCTGGAAATTCTACAGGGGGCTCAACCCCTTCTGAAGTATTGCCTTTATTGTTTTGAGCAAGCTGTTCTTATTGTTTCTAACTTGCTAGTTTAGTAGGCATGATTTTTGAATAAAAGAAAATCAGGATCGAACCAATTCAGTATGACTATTATCATAATTTTACACCTCTTCCAATTACAGAAACCGAACATGTAACGCTTTTGTTCAATTTTCAAGTCTGAGCCCTCCCCCCCCCCTTGGAAAGATCAAAAGTCGGCTCCTATGATTTATATTTTGTAAATAGCTCGATTCAATTTCACGTCATGGACGTAATTATTTAACATTTGAGCATCATCTTAAGCACCACCTTAAGCATCACTGTAAGAGTCATTGTGGTCCTTTACCGTAGCTTGATTGCGCTTGTGCATGTCTGTCTGGCCAAATCAAGCCAACATGCAAGTTGAGCAGGATTTTACACGAATGCTTTACACAGATCCCTCTTTGACGAGAAAAATTACGAATTACCTAGGATTTCCATTTCCATAGAGAAACCTCGCTCAGCATGGTGGATGAGTTATTTACCATCACAGGACATGCATGTCTTTATCTAGGTGGAGTGGCAACTCAGTAGTAAAGGTGTTTTGCTGCAGGCCTAAGGGCGGTGGACAATTTTAGTGCTTTTTAAGTTGAAAAGCTAACTTTGAAGAATTCATTTCTTTCATTCAATTCATATTCATTTTTAATCATTCACACAGGGTAATACATTTAGTAACAGAAATAGTTATCTGATATACAATGTGCCCTGTCTAAAAACTACTCACATATGATATACGTACTTACTTCCTCACAAGAAAGAAGGAAAAATTGGTATACGATCTACTTCGGTTAGAAGAAAAGCAATTGTAGTTGGAATAGATCTCTCACACCCTTTGATTTTTCAAAGATTGTTTCAACAAATCCTTGAAGGTAGCCAGGGAATGGGAATTGTTTATTTCTGTACTTAGTTTATTCCACACGATTACACCTGGGTATGAGAAGCTGCGTTATCCATAGGCGGTTCAAAGTGCGGTATTCTTAGATCCGTTTCGGTATTACGGAGACGCCGTAAATTATTTTCCGGTAATCTTGTAAAAATTAGCTGCATATAGTTGGCAGCTAGTCCGTGAAGAGGCTTATAAACCATTATTGCAATTTAAAATTCAATCTTTTCTTTTATAATCAACTATCATAGACTTTCAATCAAAGGAAGAGATGATGCATTACAAGGGGTGCTAGTGGCAATACTTGCAACATGGTTTCGCATCTTTTCCAGCTTATCAAGCAAGGCTTAACAAAACAACAACCCCATTCCGAGTGGCAGCAGTTTCGGAAATGTGATTCGACTTAACTCTCATGCATATTTTTTACAGTTTCCAACGGGAGACGCAATCACTTGGGAGACATTGTCAACTGCGTTGCTTGGCAATGGTACTTTTGCATCAAGGACGAGGTTATTGAATTTTAATGACAGCTTTTGCGGCACATTCTACCGTTAGGAAAAGTACTGTCGAAAGACAAGCCAATGGCTTATCCAGCGTTTGGCAAAGTAAGAGCGAAGCTGCTATTAACCCCAAGGATCCACTACCGATAAGACACTGAGGTTAGCGAGATATTTTGCCTATCAAAAGCTCTACTTGCCCAAAAAGTGACCCATTTCCTGAATTTGAACAAAACTCGTGCTCTTAAAACACACTTTAGCTTTCTGTTTACGAAATATCTCAGTTGATTACCCTCACTAATAAACAGGTCACAAAAATGCAATTGGCAGGTTCCTTCACAGACCTGTTAGCGTCATCCGTGGAAATACTCAATGATGTCGCTACTGCAGTGGCGGTATTAGGGAATGCTGGGCCCGGGAACGAAATCATCCGCGGGCCCTTGTTTGAAAATTTGTTGATAAACAGGGTAATTCTTGGTTGCCTTTCTTCTTGTTTCTTTCTTCTGCTTAAAATGAAAATTCTTTTCAATTTTTCTCTTAGGTACGGGGCCCTGTCTGGGCTACCACAAGCGCGGGACATGGGGCCGTTGTCCCCTTTATGCCGCCACTGCTTTCTTGAGGTGTTCCAACGTGGTTGCAATGCCGTAGAGTACGGCGACCATTTAGCCACAACCAATGCACAACAAAAAGTCCTGGTAAACCGTACGTCGGGCTGGTAACCCCTGGAGAGTGTATTCAGAAACGATACCGGGGAGTCTGTTGGTCGGTATTACTTCTCTGTTCAAGAGCATGCCGGCTATAGAAATTAGAGCAATTAACTACTTGGGCTAACCTGTTGTTTCAGGGGGGGGGGATATTTTCAATATCGTAGCAAGGTGACGTTTTGAATAATTTAAGACCGAGTAGGGTGGTGATTGAGATTGATCAATGTATTGCGAAGTAATCAGTTAGCATTTCGGAGATTTGCAGCGAAACGCAAGGCTGTGAATACGCTGTACGCTGTCATGGAAGTGCTATTTGCTTTGAGTCTTCTGCTCCTTGCAGCCTCCGGAGGTGTGGATGCTGCACAGCGATTAGCTGATCTGACACACACGTTCAACAGTGAGTCACTTTACTGGCCAACTATCACTGCTGATCGATTCCGTTTTTACAAGACAGTCACGTCTCGAAATGGTTCTGTTTACAACAAGATGAACATGTTCTGCGCTGCCGAGCACGGAGGTACCCACATGGACGCACCAAACCATTTTGCACTGGGCAAAAAATCCGTCGACCAGGTGCAGCTCTCCCAGCTCGTTGGTCATATGGCTGTGATTGATGTGAAGGAAAAATCACGCTTGAACCACGACTACCTCGTCGGAGAGAGCGATTTTCTTGCATACGAGAAGAAAAATGGGCGGATCCCAAATAATACAATTATTATTTTGAATTCGGGTGAGACAAGGATTCCTTCTTCTTTCTATCAGAAGTGCCAGAGAGGCTTTCCTCAAAAGCCATGCGAATTATTTTTCAATTAATTAGGACTTTTAGATTCTAAGAGATTCTTTCTCAAGGTTCCTTCTATTTTCAGTTTAAGCTGAATTGCTCAATACGGACCCTCTATTGACCGTTTTCTTGCTGCATTATCCATAAAGCTGAAGGTCTACGGCTAGATGTCAATCCTTTAGCGAACTTCTTCTCACCTTAACGCCTTATCGTTATTGAAGCCTAATGGGTGGCCTCGTCCGCGCTCTCCATTCACTATGATTCGTCGTCGCTAGCACAGGAGTCAGCATTCCTTGCTGGAAAGATTTCGCTCTCAAACCATATTGATAATGGCTAATTTGCTTTGTTATCGTCTTGAACAAGCATTTCGTGATTGTTGATGGTCCTGAGATGAGTCTGTTTGCGTGAACTTCCATGGGCAGCTTTTGCCTTCTTCCACTGTAGTTTGACAAGATAGCTTTATTTTTAAAATTTACCTATTAAAATGTCCTAGAAACTGCATACAGCATGTAACTTCTCAAATATTTGCAAAATATCACTCTTAAAAGAAGAACATTTTTAAGACCATTTGAGCCTAGAATTATAAAAAAGTTAAGAACATTGAGGCTTGGCAAAAATTATCTGGTTCTTATAAAAAGAAAGTGTATGGCCCAGCACGCACACCAATAGGAGGCTCAAGATTAAAGGACGGGGGGAGTTGTAATTGGCATTCGGTATCCAATTTGGAAAATAATTGATAGATCAATAGTGATATTCAAAATAGTGAATAGCCAAATAATTCAAAAGGGAGGGCTGTTACTAGATCCCAGATACCTAACTATTCAACAAGAAATTGTTTGCACCTGGATACTCCCAGACAAAGAGTAGAATCCTCCAAAACGGAGCTTTTCTATTGTGGTGCGAAGACGTGGAATGAAATCCCATTACGAATTAGAATGAGTTCACGATTACAACGTTAAAAAAATTAAAGGAATTTCTGCATAGTTTGCACCCTTTCCCGAAGTACGATCCCTAGAAAGCATTGTCTATTTATAAATTTGATTTCCTTTCTTCTTTCAATTTCCGTTCCTCAATTCGTTTTTCGTTCTTCTATTCGTTTTTCGTACTTCCATTCGTTCTTCGTCGTTCCAGTGGTTTTTCGTTCTTCCATTCGTTTATCGTTCTTCCATTCGCTTATGGTTCTTCCATTCGTTCTTCGTTCTTCCATTCGTTTATCGTTCTTCCATTCATTTTTCGTTCTTCCATTCGCTTATCATTCTTCCACTCGTTCTTCCTCTTTCCAGTGGGTTTTTCGTTCTTCCATTCGTTCTTCTTCCTTCCAGTGGTTTTTCATCCTTCCAGTGGTTTTTCGTTCTTCCATTCGTTTATCGTTCTTCCATTCGTTCTTCGTTCTTCCATTCGTTTATCGTTCTTCCATTCGTTTATCGTTCTTCCAATCGTTCTTCGTTCTTCGTTCTTCCATTCGTTCTTCGTCCTTCCATTCGTTCTTCGTCCTTCTAGTGGTTTTTTGTTCTTCCATTCATTTATCGTTCTTCCATTCGTTTACCGTTCTTCGTTCTTCCATTCGTTCTTCGTCCTTCCAGTGGTTTTTCGTTCTTCCATTCATTTATCGTTCTTCCATTCGTTAATCGCTCTTCCATTCGCTTATCGTTCTTCCATTCGTTTTTCGTCCTTCCATTCGTTTTTCTTTGTTTATACATATTCATGCCTATCCATACCTATCTAGTTATACCCACTTCGTAGCTGATAGAGTTTTTGTGTGAAAGTATGCCAAATTAAAGCGAAATGCAAAGCGCTGATGTGAAGGAAGCGGCAAATGGCGTAATGAATGAATGAATGAAGGCGTGCGTGCATATCATGGGTACGCAAAAGTAGAAATGGCGGCATAAGCAGAAACATGAGGGTAAAAAAGCTGAGGCCACCGCAGTACTATTTACTAATTCTTCTTGGCCGAGCGCTACTGTCAAATACGTAACTGCGTAACTCTCCGGAGGAGCTAGTTGTTTTGCTATTTGTTGTTGGACCTTGCCAGAACAGGCTGCTGTTTGTCGAACCGGAATGACAGCCATTGTTGTCGTGCTCGCGTAGGCCTGCTGGCTTTTATGGTCTTCGTGCCACGTGAACGCGCCGATGCTGCACTGAAGGTAGCCGATCTCACCCATTTCTTTGACGATACCACTTTGTACTGGCCTGCTGCACTGGCAGATCGTTTTCGCTATTATAAGAAAATTGAGACGGGGAGCGGGACTGGCGTAGGTAGCACATACTATACAGCGAATTCATTCTGCGCTGCTGAGCACGGTGGAACGCATCTAGATGCCCCCATACATTTTGCGGAGAATAGAAAGACAGTTGGGCAAATACCACTAAGCCAGCTCATCGGGAAGGTCTCTGTCATTGACGTGAGACAGATGTCAGTTGCGAACAGGGACTACCTGATAAAGGAGAGTGATTTCCTCGCCTACGAAAAGAAGTATGGCCGCATACCAGAAGAATCTATCATTCTCCTAAACTCAGGTATTAATTGTACTTCATAATAATTCACGAGCCGAAAAAAATCTAGATTGATCAAGCAGAGACCCAACAGGATTTGTGGGCACTTTTAACATCCTCTTGCTTTGTTGCATTCGCCATGTGAACGTGGTTTGAAACAAAGCAGTGGCGGATCCAGGCTGGGGCAATCACCGCTAGAGGAGCAGTCAGAATCTTTGAGCTTTCTTGGAATTTTTATGATATTCTAAGTTTGAATAAAGACATTGACAACAAGGAAGCATTAAGATAATATCTTAAGAGCTACGAACAGCGTCTTTCTACTATAAAACAGATCATGAGGCCGCATCCTCTTATGCCACACATCCCTGCTTAGGGGACAAGTTAGGCTTGTAGCCGCCACGTCCGCTGTATGTGACCGCGCTTCATGCGCCTCTGACCTTTTATAGCTACTTCGTTGCCAGAAATCGCGGGAAGCTTCCACATTTGAAATTTGCGTATCGTCGACGTATGCCGACGATAGGAAGAGGGTGTTATTATAGATATCCTCAGCTAGTAATGTCTGGCAAGAAACCTCTTCAATATTAGATGCCCTCGAACCTTATAGGAAACGGTGAAATATTTGTAATTCTATCATAGCAGAGGACTGGAGCGATCAAATCATGAATACAACGAATTGTATTTTCTTACTTTCATGAACAAAATACATGGACTTCCGAAAAAGTTAACGGAATCAAGATCTAGCGAGTCGCTTAGACTAGAACTAACTTTACTAAGATCAAACAACAGTTTATATAACTAAACAGAATCTGACGAACCATACAGCAACCATCGGAATATTGAAACAATGATAACGTAAACTATTGAGAAAAACAGGACAGGTGTATGCCTGAAATTACATGAATAATCGTTAGTTATGATGCAGTTAGGCACCAAAAATGATTGCCGAAAGGGTGAAAGCGAGGTACTGACGTAATAGAATACGAAAGCGAGTCCAACATGGAGGCGAGATACAACTCAGAAAAAGCAAAGAATGTTATGACGCAGGGAACTAAGATGAGACAATTGAACTGAAAATGAGTAACAATGCTACTATGATGATTTGTTACAGTCAAAAATGATTCCTGAATCTAACTTTTAGAAAAGGGGAAAATTTGTGACTTTGCTATGGATTTCCAAAATTTTCTGGGTCTCAGATATTCAATTTTTTATGATTATAGAATAAGAGGAGACACGAGTGAGAGAAGCAAAAGTGGCATATTTCATTAAATAGGTGATTTTTGTGTGAAAAGAGCCCCAAACTTGCATTGGTTTCATGGCAGTTTTCCTCCATTGCATTGAACTGTCTGTTACTTTATTTGAAGGTGTTTGTGCAGTTAACATACTGGGTAGCAAGAGTACAGTACAACTGTACAGATAATGCAGATTTTGCTAAGTAATAAGAGCATTTGCTAATAGAATGTCAAATTTTATATGCTTGAAGCTTCTTTTTTGAAGACATAATTTTGGTTGAATTTTCAGACTTGTTTGAATCTATATGGTCATTGATACTTCTCTTTGTAATGACTTTTGCTACATGAATACGTCAGATCCCACTTAGGAGCATTTATTGAATAATGATACACTTGAAAAGGCACGTATATCCAAATTATATAAATACTGTCATATTTGTTTGCGCTTTGGTTTATATTCATGATGCCTTATATGAGAAAATCAGCGCATCTTTCAATTCTATTTGTGAGCTTGTACTCAACTTTATTTGAAGAGCAACGGGAAATGGAAATTCCTTGTTTAGCGCATGATCCTCTGCAGTCATTGGTGATGAATTGCTAGCTTTTTACTTTGGATACTTGACAAATTCTCAGACATGAAAACAGACAAGTTTTTCAGGCATGAAAATTTCTGTGTATGAAAAATCCTGTTCATAAGTAGCTTCTGAATGGTAAGTTTATAAGTAAGGATTCTGTTTTTGTTGATATTATCTCTCAAGAATCTTATTTTTCACACGTAAGAGGTGGCTATATTCTAGCTGTGATTCAAGAAGCAAAGGTTATTTCTGCCAATTTCTCCTAGTCCTCATCTCTCCCAGCACTTGCATTATCAAGTATTCTAGGTATTGCAATCAAGTCATCCTATCATGTAGTAAATGATCAATTTTTAACTTTTATGAAATGCTCTTCAACTGCAGAGTTATTTCTTGTGCCTTTGCAACGTTTTCCTTTTATAGATATTTTTGTTGTTGTGCATATATGCCATTAGATTATATTTCAAGACCTGTCATGCCCAAAGTTATGAATCGTTTTGTTACATTTCTATCACTGAAAAGGGATCGTATCATGTTTTCTTTTCTTGAGATATTCAAACAATGTGTCCCTGATTTGACTCAGCAATCATAAAGAAAAATCAAACCAGACAACATTCCTCTTCCAAAGTGTCGAAACCAGTTGAACGTAGCTCCGGCCTCTCTTGGAAGACATTTTCACAGGTTTAATTTTACCTGCTATTGCTCAATAAATGAAACAATAAATCGTAAGATTTTGATGTTTTTTCATAAAAGGGGCGTAGCTACGAAGAAGGGGGCGTGGTCGCGACCCCCCATCATAGCTGTCATTCTTTTGACCGGATCCGCCACTGCAGAGAGGTTAAGGTCACAGGTGATATCTTTGCAAGGCAGACTATGTTGTGTGGAATCATGCGAGCTGCGGTCTATTGATGTAGTCAAAATGTAATCAGCGGAAGTTTCTAACACAGTATCAAAGATGGCTGGCTTGGTTTTAGTCTTCGCAACTCTAACTGCCATGCATGTCCTTTCAACATTTGCTGCGAGACACACAGCAGACTTATCGCATACTTACGATAATGCGACGTTGCCATGGCCTTCGGAGAAAAAGGAACGGTTCCGATTTACACTGCGAGAAAAGTACGACTCCCCGCACTACGAAGCAAACAGTTTCGCTGTAGCGGAGCACGGAGGCACCCACGTTGATGCACCCCGACACTTTAAAGCTGGAGGGAGCTCTGTGTCAGAAATCCCCCTTTCCAAGCTTATAGGATATACAGTGGTGGTTGACGTAACAGAAAAGGCCAAGGCGAATCGGGATTTTCAAGTCACGGAATCAGATTTCAGGCTTCATGAGAAAAATCATGGCGTTATTCCTAAAGAATCGATAATTTTATTGTTGACAGGTAAGCTTAGATCCACGTGCCTAATGGACTGAATGCCGAGGTCTTGTGGCCCAAATCTCGATCTACGTTTGAGGAAAGGCCAGGACTTCTATCTTCATTGCATGCATGCGTATTGTAGGCTAGATCGCCTCGCCGTAGATGTTAGCATTATTATCAAGTACTGCTATTGTTACACATATATAGTATCTGAGCATGGGAACACCCTTATGCCGGAAGCGGTTTGAATGTGTTTATCATGCCCCCATTTAGTGCTCACTAAAGATGTATTGACCTGCTTCGCTGTAGCAACTCGGAAGCTGTGCGCTAGATCTTGAACTATTGCCACCTTCTCGGCCTCTGATATCAAGAGCATTTGCGGCAGGGCAGCCACGCGGGAAATAATCATACAGTAGAACACGAATCGTTGGCAAATAAGAGGTAGTAGTGCATGTTCAACCTGTACACCTGGTTTGTGTACAATCAATTATTGATGTTGCTACGTAACAATGATTAGCAAACATAACTCGTGTTAGCAGGATCGAAAATGTAGATTCCGCGATTGTTCAGTACGTACTGTGACATGCCCAAAGAATTTCAAAGATTTAATTCACTAGGGCTACCGCAGCCAACATTTTGAAATCATTAACCCAAACAATAGATGCAGTAATGGTAGACTGTAAGCTATCGCAAAGTTTGTGCAATTTCTTACCAAACGATGTTAGTTCCCCGTCTTTGATTCCTCAAAAGTGGCTTATAGGTACACCTATTTTTAAAACCAAGCGATTTCATTTTCCCGTCTTTGATTCCTTCAAAGTGGCTTATAGGTGCAACTATTTTTAAAACCAAGCGATTTCATTTTCCCGTCTTTGATTCCTTCAAAGTGGCTTATAGGTACAACTATTTTTACACCTAAGAGCCAGCTGATAGAGCTATGCAATGGAATGCTCTTAACTTCCTTTGGTGCATATTTTTTAACATTTCATGTGCCACCATATTCTTCCTTTCCCTCAAGCTGTATTTTTGTGTTAAATTGTGTTACCTCTATCGGTATTATTTGCATGGATATTGTAAGCTTCATGGGTACCCTTGAGAAGCAGCCTTAGCTGAACGTTAAACCCTCCGAAGCATTCCGAATTTCAAAATTGCTCCATTTCTGGTAGGATCCGAGCGTGAATTTATCGAGGGGCTGAAAACTACGAACAAGGTCATACATCAATGAAAGAAAGTAGTTCTGCGGGATTTATGGGCGCCATTCCAAAACTATGAGCTTACCACATGGAATTCCTCAAGGATCTGATCTAGGTCACCTTTTATTCATTCTCTAAGTCGTTTTGAAAAGGTCTGCAATTTACATCTACAAGCATGTACGCAGATGGTACGCATTCAACAATATCTGCTAGAGATACTGACGAACTCGTGCAAAGCCCAGGTAGAGCTTGAAAAGATCTCAAATTGGATCCTCTTAGGGCCCATGATATTACCGATCCCTGTTAAATTTAAAATGAATGGGACAGGAATGAAGAGAGCTCACTTAAAACGACCACTTAAAACTCTTAAAAGGAAAGGATGCTGCATGTTCTTCATCTTTGAAACAACTTGAAAGCATCCTTCCTCTGTTTAATCTATGTTTTGTTTCTGATTTGGAAGTCATATTCGGTATGCCGATGTCGTTTAGGGCAACTTATCTACAGTAAGGCTGAACCCTGCAGCGTTTCCTGGACCGAGCCTTGTCTTAAACATAAGAATTAAGACAAATCGCTAGAAACTTTTTTTTAGTGAGTTCTATTTGGGAAAGGCATGGTGGCCTATACAAAGCCCCAACAAAGGAAGAAAGAAGAAAGCGAAAGGATAAGAGGAGAGAGAGATCAGATGAAGTTCATTGATCTTAGATTTAAAAGGTGGCAAGTTGTAAGATTCAGGAAAGCAAGAAGGCAAGACGTTCCATAAATTGCATGTTCTAGGGATGAATGATGATTTGTTGGATGAAATTCAAGTTAAAAATCTCTTCAAAAAAAATTGTTAACTTGATTTATTAGGTATACGTTTTTGTATTAATTTTTTTACTTTTTTTTAGCTGAAGAGAATACTTGTATAGAGAATTGATAATGATTATGATAATGTATGATCATGATGATTATTTTAAAACACACGCACAATGGAAGTGATAAAGGTAACTAAATTGAACAGGATGATCTAAAGGGAGAAAGGAAAGGTATTAGGAGAATGTAGTGTCCTGTTTAGTCTGAGGTTTGACACGCAAGCGGGAGATGCAAAGGATCAATGATTATGCTGGTTAGCTTGGTTTTCATGCAATTTGAGTGGTTTTGCGCCACAGCCAAATGTCTGTACACATCCGCATGAAAGAGTTGCAAGACTGTCAAAAGCTTCCAAAAGAACATATAGATACATTAAAAATCTAACGTAATGGTATTTGAACGATAGATCAATAATAAATCTAATAATGACATTGATCATGACAAAAATGGTGAATGGTATTAATTCGCGAGGAATGTTTCGCCGGATATCAGAACATGATCTCATTGGTCATCATATGTTCTGAAGGTGGCAAATCTGAGCATTTCTTTCAACTTCAGGGTGGCACAAGTTCTGGCCAAATGCAACACTCTACTTCGGAACAGCTTCAAACAACACTTCTATCCTTCACTTCCCTGGTTTGTCGGCTGCCGGAGCTAGATGGCTTCTCAATGAAAGAAAGGTTCGTTTCTGACATTTTGTGTATGTTTTCGATTTGCTTGATCCTTCCTCCCTGGGGTGTTTGAACAGTTCGTTTGTCGGCATTGGATTTATCTCCCGACTTGTAGATGGGTATCACTCTGGCATCACTGTTAGAAAATCTGGCTTCAAAAAACTCGTTCCACTCACTGCGAGATTTGGTTGAAAATTCGAACTGGACGAGTGTGTTTAGTGCGACTTTCCAGTGATTGCCGCCTAAAATGCGCAGATCGCTTGCGCAGTTTGAAACTCGCACTTGAACTCGCACTGGATCTAAACCTCCCTATTTTTCCGTCTCGGTTTAGATTTTCCCACACGCATTTCCCTGAAAATTCCAGGGAGGTCGTGATCACTGTTGAAGCTCGAGTACACAACAGAGGCAACGATCTTGATCTTTTAGTTGTGGCAATGGTATCTATAAGTGTTGTCGTTGCATTACCAATTCTAGTTGGAGATTCAATGATCTGTTTCAAACCATTAATTCTAACAATTATCTCTGATTTCTTCAATTGGTCTGTGGTCATTTGGAGCGAGATAGTTGTAGTTTAGGTCCCCTGATAATAAGGTGTTATTTGTTTTCACATGTTGCTGTCTCGACCATAACTTGAAATTTCGCAGTAAAGCTTTTGTCAATGTACATCAAACTGTCTAGGGGCGTACAGGAAAAAGACACAGGGTAGATCTCGATCTTATAACAACAATTTCAGTCCGTGCAGGTTGATGCTGTCTTAAAGAAGGTTTCGCGTGCGGTTAGCTTTCTGAAACATGCGAAGAAATTTCTTCCACAGCATCTCAAACCTTCGACTTATATCTATCCGAGGATCGATAATTACGAAGAAGCTGTCATGACGTATAAATCCGTACATGACCTTGCCCCATTAAATCTAAAAAATCAGTTTACCCGCAAACCTCACTGCTCCTCGCGAGCTCTAAGAACACTCAAAGTGATTAGAAAAGACAAGTAGTGGGCAAAATGGATTTTCATGTAGGGAAGCGAAAGCTTGGAACGGCCTATCAGCTGCTGCAAAAAAGGCGCCATCAGCAAAATCGTTTGAAGCAATTATCTAAAGATTTTCGTTCCTATTTTGATATTTCACCTTGTTTCGGGACTTATATTATTGATTAACACTTATATTTTGATTCTTATATATCGCCATTTTGTTAAATTGGTTTGTTTGTAGATGGACGGCCTCTTGTAAACCAGCACTGCTGAATGGGTTACCATCCTAAAATAATTGAAATTATTAGTATTATCATTATCACTACAAGTGTCACTTACAATTTCCTTTTTAGTTACAAATAAGGTACCCATACGCTAAGATCATTGGCAGTCACACCCACAGAAGTGTTTGAAATATCAACCATCGGTATACAGAGAATCGTGCATGAAATTAACGGTTCACACGTATATTCCTACCTCCCGGTACATGTTAATGGTTACATCATGCCCCAATTGTGCAGCTTCGGTCCTAGGCCAAGCTTCGCAAATCATTCACAATTCTCAGTTTTCTTTCTTGTTTTGTCGTTCTATTTTGTAATAGACACTTTGTTTGTAGCTCAAAGCAGTTGGCATTGACACAGCCTCTATCGACTACGGTCAATCTCAGGATTTTCCGGTGCACAGAATGTTAATGGAACAGAACATCCCTGTCTTCGAGAATGTGGCCAACTTGGACCAGGTACCAGCCAAGGGAGCAACAGTGTATGCTTTACCCATGAAGATTGGACAAGGCACTGGTGCACCCCTAAGGATCATTGCTACATGGGATGACAATCCAAAGAGCTCCGCCTATGGGCTTTCAGGGTCTATTGTCTTGGTTTTGTGCAGCACTTTGATAGCCCTGATGCATGGGTAGTCGTTGCTATGGAGGATCAACTCATTCGGCTGCTTTAAATATCAGATTAATTAGTGATATTTGGCGAGCTTGTGCACACGTTGGCACTTTCGGTAAGAATCTGCACCTTTTCAGTAACACGCTTCGGTAACACACGCTTCAGCATCGCGATTTATGCTTTTCTACTTTTGCTATCAAAACTAGCTTTGTTACACACTGATTAGCACTGATTGGTGTATAACATGAACATAACATTGCAAATTTAAAAGATGTTTGGTACCTATGCTTCCTTTGCTAAGTCTCACTCTGGAAAACTTTAAATGTATTAAATTCTTAAACACAAATACAACAATTAGTAATAATTATACGAGTTCTACTTTCATTTTAAGAATTCCTTCAATTTAAGCGGCAAGATTGGGAATGGGGTGGGGGCAGGGCAGGTTTGCCGACAGGATATCTATAGGGTGGCTTGAATTGAAAAATTTATGGGAAATTAGGGTGGAACAGAACAACTTGTATAAAACATTGATACAGCTTCCACCTTTTGCATGCCGTGTCACTAAAACTCGCTAAGTTTCTTTTAGAAAGTAGATTAATGTTCAAACAACCTTTCCTCGTCGAAACGAAGCATGCTAAGCAAGCTATATTTTTCACATTAGTGGGGGTTGCCCCGCCTGCCGGGACCACTGGGTGGAGAAATTTCGTATTTTCCAAGACGGGGGTTAAGTAAATGTCTGCAAAAGGAACTGCACCCAACAGACTGATCTCCTAGGGTGTGCGATAATTCTGTCCAGTGGTTCATTATGATGCTTTTATTAACGTGTTGTCGTATACAACAGCAGATGGCAAGAAAAGGAAAACTTAAGTTGGTAAATCATTCCATGACTGTTTAATCACGCAGTTAGGTTTATGTTTGTACAAAAGCTGCTGAACTGATCAAAATATTAATAAGTTATACAATCTTCAATTCAAAACTGAGCCTGGGATTACAGGGCTAAGAAAATAAAGAACTATTAAAGTTTAAAGTCACAACATGAACGACGATTAGAAACTGATTCCACGAGATTTTTCAAAAACGCGTCCAAAACTTAAACCGGACTGAAATTCGCATTGATTACATGGTAGGTTGTATCGCTGTAACATCAATATTTTGCGCATGCTCACTTCGCCGCAAACTTTCATTCCTTTGAGCGGGCTCCTGCAATTCCAGCCAAGAGTTATATGGAGTTTCAGCCCGTTGCTTCGAGATGGAAATCCTACCCGTAAACTCAAAGCCAACTGAAACTCTGTCTAGTAATTTCAACTTTGCTTTTGCAATATTTGCAACACCCAGACACGGCGCTGCATTATCATTTCGGCTAAAATTACCAGCGGACTGAAAACATCTCGTGGAATCAGTCCCTTAAACCTATACACAAATGATATGAAAAGAAGGTTCTGTTAGTAAACGATCAAAAGCGACACAAGGGTGAAGAATGCGTAAACATTTTCCCCCAATGACAGAAACATGACAGAAGCGACGAAATTAGTGACGGTGGATGATAAAAAATTGAACTCTCTGCTTGGCATTCTGCAGGTAATCACAAGTAGAATATCAGGATTGCAAGTAATTACGAAAGAAGTTTTGGCAATTACGGCTTCTTTTCTTGCGATTACAGCTTCCGAACTCGTTTGTGAACGACTTTGCAAATATTTTTATAAACACGAGCAGGTGCGTAACTGGCCCGGTTCCTGTCTATCTTCATGCCAATAACTGATGGACACTATTTTTTAGTATTTAAAATCAAGCCTCTAAGACTTCCCTAGTTCACTAAAACTTCAGTTGAATGGCGATATAAAGCTCACTTCCCTGCAATTGGGAATGTCATCGTACGCTATAGCATTGTATTCAAGTCTCCATCTGCATTCTCGACCGATAGCAGTGACGCATCTTTCATTTCATTTCTCGAGTTAAGTACAACACAGTTTTGAGGGACTGAATCTTTTAAATCATTTCTCGACAAATACTCCACTAGACCTGCACCGAAGCAGTCGCCACATACATTCACGGTAGTTCTGAAGCGATCCCTGAAATGAAGTAAGACAAGGTAATACATCTTCTTGGTTCATGATTCAATCCAGTACAGTCGATGCACATACATCCATACATACACACACATAATACATACATAGCCGTACATACATAGCCATACATGCATACAGACATACATACATACATACATACATACATACATACATACATACATACATACATACATACATACTTACTTACTTATTTACTTAGAGAAAAGAATCATATGCACACATACTGCATATAAATCTTTTTGTGCACGTACATTCATATATACGTTATTAATTTCAATAATATTGCTGGTATTGACGATGGAACGTCTGCGACTGTGCCACTGCTCCGAAGAATTGTTGGGATAGACAACATTGCAGTTTCTTGGCTTTCCTACGACGCATGCATGTACATCATGCACATTATGCAAGATCTGGATCTGACACTGTATGTTTTTTACGAAAAAGAACAAAAAGATGATGTAATTAGAACTTACAAAAACCAGTCGACTGTAAATATAAGAGAAATCGCGTCAGCCGGGAGTCCAGCAGCTTGGAGAACGATGAGAATGGCGACTGGTGCAACAGAAGGAACCCCTGCGGAGCCAATAGATGCCATCGTTGCGGCCAAGCTAAGAAATAAAAAATTTCAATAGGATCTTTAAGAGTAGTTGTTTAGATGAATCGGCTTCTGAAATTTGCATTTCAACAAATGCCATCGACATTTCATTTATAGTGCCACATTATCTTGCATAGCAGCAGTTTGATAACCGCCTTAATAATAATAATAATAATATCCATGTGACCGACTATACTGTTATTACACAATCAGAAGATCGACACTATCGCAGTGCTACAGTAAAAAACTGCATGAAATTTCACCTTCCCGTACCCTAGGTTATTGGATATAACTCGGCACCGGATTGTATCTAATAGAAAATTAGCAACTTACATATCAAATAATAATAATAATAATTTGAAAGCAATAGTAATACCAGTTGTAGTTGGGGCATTAGGTATGATAAAGAATAAAACTGAAGACCATATCAAGCGAATTCCAGGAAATCCTGGTCTGCAATAATTGCAAAAGACAATAATGAATGGGACGGCTCATTTACTGCGACGTGTACTATCCATGTGACCGACTATACTGTTTTACGCAATCAGAAGATTAACACTATCGTAGTGCTACCGTCACAAAATGCATGAAACATCACCTTCCCTTACCCTAGATTATTGGATATAACTCGGCAAGGGATTGTATTTGATAGAAAATTAGCAACTTATATATCAAATAATAATAATAGTAAATAATCAATATACTTTATTTACAGTTGCATGATGTGTAGCTTGTGACAAACATGCCAACTAACTTGAACTAATTCAAAGCAATACTTTTTAAAAGTGCTACAACTGCGTAAACAGAGATTGTATTGTTGCTCTTAATAACGTCAGGTATACTGTTCCAAAGTATGCTACTCCTGGATGGTATCGAATTCGTACCGAAAGACGCAGTCAATGCCCTGGGAAGATTGAGAATATCTTTAATCCTCAGATTCAAAGTCCAAGTACAGGGGGACTGCAAGCCCCCATACGAGATGATTGGTGACATATGTTTTTCATGTTTGAAGATAGCCCCATGCTTGGAGTACTGGATTATAGGCCCTGGAGTTTGACTTGCACTCAGATTGAAGAGATTTGCTAGCTCCGTGCACATCCAGACATAGGGAAGTCATTAGGTGCGGTCACATCGAGTCGTGGGACCGGGACCCCATAGGCAATGTATCTAAAAGTCTGATTTCGGGCGGCAGTCAGAGCACATAAAAAGAGGGTGAGTGTGTACGTCAAATTTGTTCTACTTGACTTCATGATTTGTATTCGATAACTCTTGATTCGCTTCGAGGTGACGAGGTTCCCTTGGTAAACGCTCTCTCGATTCTAGTGTAGGTTACGGCAGTTGACAAATCAGTTCAACTCTTATACGGAAACAAGGAACGACAAAAATACACGTACCTTATAGCGACGTACTTCCCGAAATCAAGATCATAACCATATGCTTGAGCAAGGTAGATACATGCCAGCGATTCGTACAAAGCACCACCGTCCATGTTAACAGTTGCACCGATTGGCACCATGAACCTGACTACACGACGGTCAACTTTCTGCTTCTCCTCTAAACATTTCATGGTCACCGGAAGAGTTGCAGCACTGAAAGGAACAACGCTAAATCTACAAGTTTGCGTCAAAATGGACGACAGAGGATGGCAGAGGATGCACGGTATTTCCTAATCATATTCGCAATATTGCAATGGCTATTACACTTCTGTTATTACCTAATCATATTCGCAATATTGCAATGGTTACTGCACTTCTGTTATTACCTAATCATATTCACAATGTTGCAATAGCTACTGCAGTTCTGTTTGAGAGTGTAATAGTGAATAACACCAAAACTCAATATTCGGTAACAACACGTCATTGACTATTTTGAAAACATTTGACTGGGGAAGAACGCCTGATAGACACCTTCCTTACATGAACTCTTGTAGACACCTAATAGAAACTTTCTTTACACGAATGAATAATCAAGATTCATTCTCAAAACAAGCTACATTTCCGTGAATTTTTTGGGAATCGTAGTTTATTAACGAAACGCAGAATGGGAACGACGATAATTAGGCTGATTTTTCCGAGATTCCATGTTTAATTTGACAAATCCATTAAACATTTCAAACGGGCTTTCTCCAAGCTCTACTTGTTGATTTTGTTTATCTCTGGTTTTTTCTACAAGTTCCTACCTATTCTTATTCTTTGTAAGGATGATGGATCCCAGAATGGGTCCGAGACCTACCAGCCACCATCACTTGATAATCATAGAATTGCCAAGTTCGGGATTCGCTTCTCCTTAGACGTGCTTGGATCATCCACTGAAGACAGCGTCCATACACAGTGCAAATATATGGCTTTTATAGTAAATGCCTCCTTAAAATGTGTTGTTAAATTTCTGTCAATATCCTCAATTATGTCAATAATGGGCAAGCTCCGTGCACATCACTGTGTGCCAAACGACGTCTATAGCTCTTCAAATCCAACCAATACAACACTGCTCTCAAAACCTGGCTTACAACCCGTTTTCCAACTTGAATGCATAAAGGCAAAATGATTTCAGTAGGACAGCGTACCTTGAACTAGTACCAAATGCAGTGATCAGTGGCTGCAAAAGTCCCTTCATGTAGCTAAATGGGTTTTTGCGAACGAAAAAGAAGTATATTGCTGGGTAGACACAGAAGACGTGCAGTGTCAGTCCAAGGATGACGCATAACACCAGCAGACCGAGGCTCTCAAAAGTCGCAATTATGTCTTTCATTTGGGCGAAAGAGACTGCCAGCAGACTCCAAATACCAAATGGTGCATACCTGTTGAAAAGGAAGTGAACAATGGAAAATCTAGGAGAAAGCTGCAAGAGACCGAAACAGATGCTTACATGACCTATTCGTCTCCCTTGCAAAGTACCTAACCTAGCTTTTAACCAGGAACGAATCTAATAATTCACTTATCGACTAGCCTCGTAATAGATAGGCCGTGGCCGAGGCTGACGTTAATCGAGACCGCTAGAAGGCTGGTTCACATCTGATTTTGACATAAAATATTCAACCTTGAGAATTTGACTGTCCATTCATTGCTCATTGGTTGTCGTGAACAGGTCTACTTTGCACCTAACCATTCGTAGAAATGTGATTCTACCACTGAATCTAACGATACAAGATCAGATACTGGGGGGGGGGTTGCGCTTCGCCAGGGGTCTAAGTACCCGCGACTTTGCACCCCAGTGTCGAGTGACGACCCATCAGAGGCGTTTAGGGCGAGAAAAGCCAAAATGACCGCACCCTCGTCAAAAGCAGACAGGGACTCAAATTGTGGCCAGAAAAAATACGATGGGTCATAGACAACGAAAACCAGGGGGAACTTCGATTCGTGTCAAGTAAAAAAATGAGTGCGATTAATAAGTCACAGTTTTGTGTCATATTGAATCGACACAGCTGTTGGAGTCGATCAAAAGTTATCAACTGTGTACATACCACATGACATACTGCACCAGCTTTGAAATGACCTTGTTCATTGCATCTACAACTCTGAGAAGAGGCTTCCCGTCTTCACCAAGTGAGGCGGTGACTAGACCTACTGCAATCGAGAACACGACTAAGCCAATGAGATTTTGCCCTGATTTGTATTCGACATGCCCGGCCACTTCCACTTTCCGTACAGTCATGTAATATGTTCTGTTCCATCCGGACGTTTCATTCATTACCTCCGTTTTTAAATCATAAATTTTCTTCAAATTATTGATCTCTGTCCTCGTAAGTGCCGACAGATTTACGTCCACTCTTTCATGCGGCACAGAGATGGTCTTTACGCTCGTTTTGGCCTACAACGGTAACGAAAACGTGGGTGAAATTTTCTTTAATTCTACTTCTAAAGCAAGACAGGCTAAAACCAACATTCCTTGTCATATTAACTATGTGAGTTCGCCAGAGGACATCAAAGCGTGGCGCAACTGCGCCCGATGCAAATCATCCAAATTCCATGTTAAGAAGGGTTGGCCAAAGGAGGCTTGTACTTCCGAACTGCACAATGATTAGCCCCAGCAAATCAGACAGATTTATACATTAACAGATTAAGGACAAAGTCGAGTCTTCGCAAAACCTCAAACGAACCAGTACGTTCCAGCTTGACGTTCAGATTCGCACTTTACGCTAAAATTGGGGTGGGGTGTCTGGGAAGCAACTCCAATAAATTCAGTATTTTGTGGAACTGGGACTCAGCAATACAACTTTTCGGAGTTTTGCTACTCGCGGAATTACAAACAGCAATAAACTCGCACAAATGAAAACTTCGGCACATCAAGGTATGGCTAAGGGGGGGGGGGTTCATTCAGAAATAAAATCTTTGGATACACGGTGGAACATAGGCGAAAGAAATCACCTGCATTTTTGAAAGAAAAATTCATTGCCTTAAAAGATCACTAGGTTGATAACGAAAATCACACGATAATCGAACAATTTTAAATGTTCAGCTTTGTTTGCCTGATGACTGCACAGAAACTGCCATTGCTAAGTGTACAATGCATGAACCATGTGAAAACGTTTGGCTTGCGGGAGGTAAAATCTTTTTGCCGACATGCGATTCGTTTCCATTGCCATGCAGTCACTCCACAAATGTGCAACGTAGGTTGCGATAGTAGCTTGAATAAAAATTGGAGACCACCGGGGAGTTTACGGGGCATGATGCTTTTATGATGCTTTTATATGAACATTTTGATGGAAGAACAACACAGCATATACAGAATTGCTATTAATGACAGTGAAGCACTGGTCGTAAAGGATTTGTGGAATGAAAAGAAATCTCTGTTCCCTTTCTAATTTGAGGAATAACCGGGGAGTATTTTTCCAAAACAAATCAATGGAAAATGGCAAGCAGAGCAAAGACACAGACGGTCTTCCGCTAAAAACATCAGCTAGCAGCAACAATAAGTCATATCATTTCATCACCACCCCCAATTATGTTGAACTGTTCGATTTCTAACAGAATCGATGGCAAATGTTTTAACTCCTGCACAACTAATGTTTACTACGTGTTGAATGCCAAAATATGCAGCTGCAAATAGTGTACAGAAGTACAGCAGTACATTAGCTTGGCTGGGCAAAATCTTGCCACTGGGTAATGGTAATAAATTAAACCCGTACAGTGTTTGCAATGAAAAACAGTCTTGTTGAAAGACCAACAAGAAGCCACCCCTTTAACTCACATTCAAGGAACAACTTGAGGCCCTGCAATCAGATTTCCCAAGCTTAGATTGAGGTTGTTGTGCAGTCTCCAGAGCAATCACATAATCTACTTTTTCATAATTTTTAAATTCACAGCGTGAACATATGATATTTTACTTCATATGGACTGCCTTTTATTGCCTTGATCAGGAGATTGTAACACGTGCTTCAAACTGTCGTTTTCAACGAAAGTAATGCAAAACTGAAAAACTGTCCCATTAACTTACTTTCACGGGCACTGTTCTCAGGAGATCAGGGATATCATTCCAGTTCCTCTGAGGCGTGCCAGGACCACCAGAAGCTCAACTCGTTCATACTCTTTTCAAGTTTCACTGCCTACTTCAGGAACTCTATCTCACAAATCATGATTCATCCCAAGAACATGCAATTTGTGGAACCTCTTGCTTTCTTCTTGCTTTCCTGAATCTTACAACCTCCATCCATCTTTCAAATCTAAGATCAATAAACTTGATCTGATCTCTCTCTCCTCATAGCTTTTCACTTTCTTCTTTGTTCCATTGTTGGGGCTTTGTATAGGCCACCATGGCCTTTCCTCAACATAACTCACTCAACCCTACAATTTGCCTTATTTCAAATCTAAGATCAATAAACTTGATCTGATCTCCCTCTCCTCTTAGCCTTTTGCTTTCTCCTTTCTTCCATTGCTTGGGCTTTGTATAGGCCACCATGGCCTTTCCTCAACATAACCCACTAAAAAAAAACTAATGGAATGGACCTACCTGTTCCAGACAGGCTTGAATTATATTATCAGGAAACATATTTCTGTGTGAAAGAAATGATAACACGTTATTGGTATGGGGCATTAATTGCAAACAGATTTAAAAAAACTCAGCCTTTGCACTAATCTAAAAGAAATATACTTTTCATCTGGACTTTTTCCCATCAGATCTGAGCAATAACTTTTGAAGAGGAATTTTCAGAGCAGGACTGGAAAGGATCTGCGGTGGATGCATCTTATCAAAGCGATCTGTCCACAAGAGTGTTAAGCCTTGGGGTGTTACAATGAAGAGAATAATGGATGGTACAAGTTGGCAAATAACTGCATGACAATGATGTGGTGGACTAGCATGGGTGAGAGAACATACCATATTGTGGTGGTACCCCCATTTGAAAAATGACTGCCTTTGAGCTGAAACCCAGCAGATAAAATCAGCAGGGGTATTCATGAAGACACATGGGATGGTCCTCTTCAGTGATTTGCTGTGTTGCATAATAGTGCATGCACTGCAAATCTGATATGCACTGTATAGCTAAATAAGTTCATATCAAGATGACAACGCCTTGCCTCTGTGCTAAACACCAAATTACATGCTCTTATGTTTTTGTCACTCTCAAGATGTATGCCTTTGGACCAACAAAGAGCACAAACTGGATGTCTGGATGGGAGCATCTTCAAAGCAATTGCAATTGTTTCACTGCATGCACTTTCTCATTATGGACAGATACAATGACAATGACAATACATAGAAATATTAAAAGCAGGAAACCAAATAAAAAGCTTATTTATATTTGGCGCTTAACAATATGAAGTGTCCTATGCCTTGGGTATCTAAAAGTATCTGAAATAGTTTATGAATGATTAAAAGCAAAATTGGAATAGTGTGTTTTTGGACCCATTTTTAAAGAGATAAACAGTTTCTGAACTCCTAACTTCTGATGGGGCTGAGATCCAAGGGTTATGCCGACACAATGAATAGGCTCTGTCTCCTAAGTCTTGAGGTGCCGACTCAACGAATAGGCTCTATCTCCTAAGTCTTGAGGTGACATGCTTTTTCACCAAGATTATAAACCATAGTTTTTAAGATTGGTATATCGAGAATTGTTAACACGTGTAATAAAATATGTTTTGAATCTGAATATGAGTCAATCAAATCTCTAGATACTCAAGAATAGAAAATAATCCTGCACATCAATGTGACTAAGATCAAAAGGTAAGTCATCACACTAGTGCCGCACTAACCACAGGACAAGCCGAGCATGTGCCTGGGGCCCACAGTCGGTTAGGGGTCCTGTTTCTTCAGGTGGATTTTTAAAAATTGTTGTTAAAAAGTCGAAGATAACGAACTATTGTGTTGCATAAGACATTAAAAAAACAACATGTAGGCCATAGCCAGGAACATAGTCGATACGTTGGCATGAGGACATCAAACCTAGTTAATAACTTTCTTGTTTATCCTTTTGCACTTCACCTCATGAACAATACCAGTGCATGTGTACAGGGGAGAGGCCCATCACCCGTGTATCCAAGGGTCCCAAAATCAATAGTGTAGTCCCTCATTACGCGATGGCTTTTAGGATGGGTGCTCTGCACGCAGGAGACGCTTCAATATGCCCCCAGAAATTCATCTATAGAAACGAAGTACCGGATAAGGGCATGTCCAAGTGGGCTTTTGGCTTTTGTAGTCTTACAAATGATAACTGTGAAAATGAGTCCTTGCTTGGGTCCCGTCATTCAATGGACGTTCCTTGCGTGGGTTCAGACGATCTCCAAATGTGAGAAAACAAAAATATGAATAAAGGATTTTTCAAACAGGAACTGAACAAACCTAAGAAGGTCCAGAAAGGAGTCAAGTGTTCTAGGAGTCGGCTGCTTCTTCAGATTGGATTGGACAGACGCGCTTTTACCAGGTTGTATAATAGCTACTATCACCAAGCCGAGGACAGCTGCGATCATGGTGGTGCTAAGATAGTACAGGACAGCTCGCCTTCCGATGCGGCCTGATGCATGTTTCTCCAAGCCGGCCAAGCCAACAATCAAACTGCACACAATCAGTGGGAGTACAAGCATCCGCAGCATGCGGACCAAGATTTCGCCGGGGAAACCGAGAAGTGTCAAGAGTGTAGTACGATCAGGTTCTTTCATAACTTGAACTTTTTCGTTTATACTCATACCAACAACGAATCCAAGCAAAACAGAGGAAAAAACTGCGATGATCAGCTTCTCCCTTTTTATGAATAACTTGAAACATCCAAAAACTGTCGAAAACCGACTGTTGCGATTATCGCTTTCCGTGGATTCCTCCTCGAAGCCCATAGTCGCAGAGTGCTTTCTTGCTCTTCCTCTTCCCTGTCACCAAAGCGGCCTTCCCCGGATGTTCTCAAGCGTACGTGCGCTCCACGTTGGTTTTCCTATTCAAGTCACGATTAAATACGAAAGGATATCGCTCCTTCGCAGTTTTCATTCAGTGCAGCACATTTACGGGAAGCCTCCATTGCTGGTTGCAAACAAAGGACTCGAAATGAACAGGTGTGCGAGAGACGAATAGCATGGAAACAACACAGTGCTCAACAGCTCTTACATTACAGATAGAGTCATCTGTTTTTGGAAGGGAGCTGTCTGCAAAATAGAAGACTGGGTGCAAATAGATAACGACACCTAGCTGTTCTAGAAGGATGGAATAATTTTTTACTTCAATATAATATTTATTGTTTTAAAAACTATAGGTAGGGATCTTGATCTGATCTCTCTCTCCTCTTAGCCCTTCGCTTCCTTCTTTCTTTCCTTTTTGGGGCTTTGTTCAGGCCACCGTGGCCTTTCCTCAACATAACTCACTCAATCCTACAACTTGCCATCGTTCAAGTCTGAGATCAATAAACTTGATCTGATCTCTCTCCCCTTAGCCTTTCGCTTCCTTCTTTCTTTCTCTTTTTGGGGCTTTGTATAGGCCACCATGGGTTTTCCTTGACATGATTCACTAAAAATTGTATCACATCTTACACATAGTATCGATGATTTACACTTGCACTCTTGATAATGTGCTTGCGTGTGCAGTTTGTCGAGGTTGAAGTGCCCGTGTTCGCATTGTCAGTAATTGGGAAGTTGGAGGGAAAAATGCGGAAAACTTGAAGAGAACTGCATACTCGATTTTGAGCGTAGCAGCAATTAAAGACTAACTCTGAGTCTAGGCTCTGAGTTATTGGAAATTTAACGACAATTATTGTGGGATGGGTTATTTTCTGATTTTTTGTAACAATCTTTCGTCAATTGTTTAAACCATATTTCGGTAGTTCTGGGTGTTCAGCATTAACTCGCGTGTACGCACCCACGTCTTGGAATTCAAACTTGCAATTTCTCGCCGAAAGAGCCGGAAAATTCAAGCAAAAGCATAAATTGCAACGAATATCTAAAGCGATTTCGACTATTCTAAAGGAAGAGTAAAGGTGTGGGTTTGATTTCGAGCCTTATTCTTAAATGAAGAGTCCAGTTCTGTTCGGTTTAAGAGGAAATCCTCTTTTTCGCCCATCTTGTCGTCCGAGATTAAAGCTACGAGCAAGTCACATCAAGGCTAGTCACATCAAAGCTAGTCACATCAAGTCAAATCAAAGCTAGGAGCAAGCTAGCAAGTCACATCCGAGCAAGTCGCAAGTGACAATTAAATGCTTCTATTGTTTCTACTGTTGACAATTGTAAATGATGGTAGACAATTGATAAGCACCCTCCTGGCTTTTTGCAAGGGGCAAGGGGGTCAAAAGTGCTCATTGAATAGCGTATCAGCAGAGCATGATTAATATTCGTTAAAATTGACCCCTTGATACATACATGTTTGCATAAATTTAAAGGAATGTTCGGTCCCTAGCTCGAAATGAAAGCTTTGGGGTATCTTGCTCCATTCTTAGCAGGGGACGTCGCAAGAACCTTTTGGTTGGGGAGGGGGGCGCAAGGTTGAGTTTAACTGAATTCTAAGGCTCAGTTCTTCAAAATTTACCTGATTTTATGATGCAATAACCTATTTTTACCTGAATTTTAACTTGTTCCAAAAGTTGGGGGATGTCACACTCCCCTACACTCCCCGGTCGTTGCATCCCTGATCCTGAGCTGTGGAAGGGGGGGGGGTGGCCAGCTCCTTTCCTCACTACATTGCCCCACCACGCAAGTTCCCCCTTTACTATTTGGTGGGCTGATAGAGGGCAATAAGCAGCGTGTACTAGCCTGCTTTTAAGCAAGACCTTCCACTCATAGCACACGAGCCCTGACCTTATGCCAACTGTCCCACTATATGTACTGTAAATACCCATACGTATATTTCATATCATATGACCCAGGTTTGCTTTTTAGCAGCTTTTTATTGGTTGATATGGACCCGCAACTAGTATCGTTGATTTTTCATAGAAAACTTCCCCTGCCAACCTACCATTGTTCAACTTGCTAGATTATCAATTTCTAGAGTATTCTCTATAATCCACTTTCAAACAGATGTTGAAACAATTGAAAAGCATCCACGTGGTGTCGATTTAAGAAAATACTTCTATTTGAATCGGCATTAATTCGATGTTCTTAAGAATCTTTAGATTCGCCCAATGCAACGAGGCTAGCATTGAAACGCAAATGCTTGCGATCTGTCTGTCATATACACACGACATTCGCTAGCTAGGGTTTTTCATATATCACAGCTACAGTGATAGCAGAAATAGTGATTTTTTTAAACCATTCATAAATTGCATATTTAAAATACAAAAACACACCTCTCTAATAACAGGTAGTGTGTAATTGGCTGTTTCTACTTAACACTAATGACAATAAGACGTAAAGAGAAACAAAAGGGAAAAGGAAATACAATATTTAATCAAGCGAAAAAGTTGACGATGACAGTTGTCATTATGATGATAATGATGACAATGACAGCTGCAAGTTATTGTGGGATTTTGATATTCAGACAGACCATGTCTCACAAGCCAGAATACCCGATGCCATTCTTATTGATGCAGAAAAGAAAGAAAATAGAGTGGTGGACTTTGCCATACCATTCAAGCGAAGAATGAATGGAAAAGCATCTCACTACTGCAGAAACACAGAGGCCAGTGGTACAGCGTGACAGAATCATTTACATATGCTCCAAAGTTGTAAGATCATGCTGCTTTAAAAATTACGAACATTCATCATGACGAGCAAGTAGCAGATTTTATGAAAGAGATCAGTTGGTCTATTGTCTAAGACGTGTCCAAACAAGAGAGTTTTTGAACGATAACGTTTAAGATCAATGGATGGTAATGCACCCACTTACTTCTCAACTCTAGTCAGAAAAATATTGACTCAGGAGCCTTTAAGTGTGGAAAGCTCTGAGACTGATTTGCTCTTTTAATGACTGGGAGTGGGAAATGGCTAAAAAACTTTGTTTTTGAACGCTAGCGGTTTGGAGTGAATACGAACATACAGTCAAACTAACCCCATTATCTGCCTACTTTTGAAGGCAGATTAGGAAGGAAATATTCGCTCTTAACTTTTTCGAACTAACAGCCCAAGCATTCCTTTACTAGAATCCTTCAAGTCAAAAAAATTTGATTGCATTTTTCAAAGACTCCCTAAAATGACTTCACAGCCCAACCGCAGAGGCACTCTCTCGTAGATGGGAAGGAGCACTCTCAAAGAATGCTGGGAGATCATGAAAGAGAGACCAGGTGGAGCGTTTTGTTGGAGTTGTTAAAACTCAAGAGCCGTTCGTTGAAGTAGCAAAGATCATAATAAACCTGCTGCTTTCTATTGCACAGTACTACGATTTAAGGTGAGAAGTATAGATCAATTGATCCTTGTGATTCAGCTCTAAATTAACACCGGTTTTTATTCGAATGTAGCCACTTCTAAGGTGAAATGACCGCCTTGTCTCGAGGGCCTGAATGAAAGGTTGCCAATTGTCGAAAGAGAAGTTTTACATCAGAAGCAAAAATTGCGCGTTTAGTCTTGTCATTCGAATTTGAATGCAGTTGCTTCACTTCGCTGATATTTGGTAGTAATGGCAGGCTTTCTTTAGAAACAGGTTGGAATCGTGATTTAGTTGTGGCCGGTCTATTGACATTCAAATTATGAAAAATATCGGAGACCGGAACTTAGTCTTTATTTTCAACCTCTGAATTCAAAACGACAAATCTCTATCGTTTTCTATCCGTAAACTGCTGTTAACGACAGGTAGGACTTTTCAGCAGACAGAGACTAGACATTGGGCACATTTTAGTGCCCCAAAGCCTACCATTCTGATTCTCTGAACTGCTCATTTTGTGATGAAGTAGATGATAATATCACCATTTAAAATTTTCATTTATCTTTTAGGATCTGGACTAGTGAGCTGTCACCAAAGGCATCACAATGATGTCCTCAGACGGGGTGGGTGGAATGCCACCCTCATTTAATTGTACCCCAGAAAACGTGCAAAGTCTACAACGTGTGAGTAACCCTATGGCTTTGCAAATTAATGCAAGGCATTTGGCTTTTTTTGTTTTCAGCTTTGGTTATATTTATTTATTAGTCAATGTATATATATATATATATATATATAGATATATAAATATATATACTTGTATATATATATATATATTTAAATGAACAGGAGGTTTACACTGTTAATAATGGCAAGATTTGCTGACTAGTTTCAATTACCGTATTTTATTCCAGTATGACGCGCACACGTGTATAACACGCACCCTTAATTTCAGTTAAAAGCTGGTATAGAATTTTTTGCTTTTCCTCACACAGAACAAGGATTGAAAGTGACAAACGTTGTTGAACATGCAGGGTCATGTGAAATATCATTTATTGACAGTGTAAACTAGAAACACAGTACCGAAATGAAATTTTCAGTATTATTCAAAATTCTTCAAAGTCGGATTCATCCCCAGATGAACTAAAGTGCTGTTCCCATTCTACCCTCGTTTATAACTCGCACCCCTAACTTGAGCTCTTTTTTAGGTAGAAAATGTTGCATGTTATGCTCAAATAAATACGGTAGTTGACATACTCTGGACAATATGAGATGAATTAATTGCTGAACTACTTTGCTATTTATTCATAATTGCGGTTCATTCGCCTAACCTCAGATTTTGGCGTGACAATGATCTACTTTCCATGCCTACTTTCTTATGTAAATTTCTGTTAAAAGAGTAGAACATGTGAAACTGGGGTTTATGTGGTTTAGATAGAGTCAAGTCATTGGATTGTGGTGGAAAGTTTCACTCTTTGTTGAATCCATTCGGTTTCAGGGTTTTGAGTTTTTGAGACAAGATAGGAAAAGCCTTTTATCCACAGTTGTTTCCCATATTTATGCAAGTATATTTGGCTACAGAATTTTGCCAAAGTTTTGCCATTTATGGCTCATCGGTGCAGCTCAGTTGAATGTGAATGGAATATAAATTTTATTGTACACCCCCAAGATTTCTCAATCCGCTATAGTAGGGAGGTAGGCTTAAAGCTAAATATGCTGGTGACCAAAACCAGATTGTACAGTATCCAACTACAATCAATCACATAACCCTCAATGGCACAAGATTTTACGGAGTTTTGCCGCACTTTGGAGAGGCAATGTAGGAACACAAGGCTACAGTTTTGTTGTTACTATGCCTCATCAGTTGTGTATTCCCACTAAACCTACAGAACCTTATACATATTTATTAATACATGTGTGCATGCGTGTGCATGTCTGTATGTGTCTCTGTTTATGAGTGCGTTTGTGTGTGTGTGTGCTTGGGTTTTTATGTGTAATGATGTTTGAAAATATAGCCTTTAAGGAAACATCTGTAAGTTTTTCTCATCAGATTTTACCAGAATGAAATGAATAAGAGCGTATGAAAATGTGCTTGAAACTAAGTCACTGTCCTTGTTTGGAAAACTCTATTTCTAATTTGTTGCTCAAAATAATTTCACCTAATTTTATTGGTTCTTTGTGTAATCCACACAGGGCATCCTTATTCTAGGCCCCTGTGGTTGCCTTTCCAGAACCAATTTGAAAAGATGATGCCAAAGTTAAATATTTTTATTGCATCATTCTGTTGCAAATGCAGTTTGTGCTTCATTAAGCAATAGCTCAAGTATCAAATTGAAAGGCTTTGCTGACTACACACCCAGTTTACTATGATTTGCACCCATCCAATTTGTTCTAAACCCCTGTTAAACTCCTAAACTAACGGCAGAACCCCAGTCTATTGTGAACCTGGTAGTAATCGAAGACTTTTCACGCTGGTATGTGCTCTTTCCCCCAAGTAGAATAATAATGATAATAATAAATTTAAATAAAAACTTTAACAATTACAAGTTGCTGCTATTAATGTTTGTTCAGTAAAAAGACATGTGCTTAAAAAGAGAACAGAAATATATTACAATTGCATGTCTAAAAAGCAGTTTTACGTGACTTTTACAAAATCTCGCTAAAAGCAAATAAATTGTCAAACATCCTTGCAGAAGCTGCCTTAATACCTTATCGCTTATAGGCTCATAGCCTTTTTATTTTGCTGCTTTCATAAAAGAATGCTTGGGAAAATGTAGTTAATGTCTGTGAATAATTTTTCTAGGCAATTGAGGCCATGCAAGAACGAGGCATGGAATCAGATCCTAGATATGGGCAGCTGATGCAGATAGCAAGGCAGTTCCATATGATGCAAGGTGGAGGACAGATGCCACCACAGGGTATGATGATGGGAGGTGCGCAGCAAATGCAGCAAGACCCATACGGGCAAGGAATGATGGGCATGCAAAGAGGTAATATGGGACCACGAATGGACCCTAATCAGGTATGATCTTAAATTCTCACGGCTAACATAACATTAAACAGGTCTTCTTATTTTCACCCTCTGCTTTTGTCCCCATTTTGCTCACCTCTTTCTATCCTGCTAACTACTCTCTTCCTACAATTTGCTTGACAAACATTTGACATCTAATGTGAAAATATGACTTGTTTATGCTTTCAAAGTTTTTATAAATTTTCAAGTGCTGCTTAAAAGTTTATCTACTGTATTTTGGTTCATGTCGTTATATATTCAAGTTTGAATGGTTTTGAATGGGTATAGGCTTATTTGTGTTATAGAAGTAACTTTTCTTCACAGCAGGAGTGAGCCTCACAGAGAGTTAAAAACCCGGCTACCCCATGATCTCTACATAACATCATGCATAAGGATATTTTAGTTATGGTAATAGTGAAATCATAGTTTCACAGATATTTTCAATGCTCAAGAATATTGTAAGATAGATTGTAATGTGTTAGGCATAATTCTTTCATTGTCTGGCTTCTCTCTCACTGTGGTCACCACAGAGTTGCTTGACATGGCTCTAAAAATATTGATTCAGTCTGTTAAATGCAAATGGTAGCCGGGGATTGTATGACCCAAAGCCCATCTTGTTGCTTACTCTTCCCAATTTACCTTAGCTCTATGACTGCCTTAGGACTTGGTACCAAAGCGTCATTAGCTAGCTTAGGGATTTTTTTGCTTAAGGTGAAAGGTTGAGTTTTGCTATTTTATTAGATGTATGCCAATCGGCCACCAATGGGTATGCAACCAGGAATGCAAGGCAACATGCAGTCCAACGCCATGCCGGGAATGCAAGGTAACATGGGACAGATGCCAAGTGGTAGCGTGGGTCAGATCCCTGGTAGCAATGTCGGGCCAGGGCAGTCAGGTCCCAACCCCATCAATCAAGCTTTCACCCCAGAAATGCTGCAGCAATTCAAATCGCAGATCATCGCATACAAGCTACTGTCTCGTAATCAAGTACTGCCAGATAATATCTTAACAAGTGCCATTGGGAAAAGAGGAGCGCAAGGAAATTTCCAGTCACCAACTCAGGGTCCAACACCAACAGCTGCTTCTCAAATGCAAAGTGGACAAAAACGGGAGCCAACCGCAAAAGCTCCTCAGCCAAAAACTCCAACCGCTGCCACCTCAGGTGGGTCTCATTTATTTTATATATGTATACTACAGTCACCTTCACCTGGCACTGTGGAGGGAAAAGATACCAATATGATTACAAGATGTACTCAATCTCCATGGGTTGAAAGGACGCCAATATGATGAAAAGATGTACTCAGTCTCATGGTAGTATGGCTGCTGGAGCAAGGACCTTGGTAGTTTGATTCAGTGCACAGCCAGGAATTCCCTTTGTTCCTCCCTACCACTTTATAGGTCACCTTGTCAGGTTGTTGACCTGGTCAATGATTGTTTCCATTTTAATTGAAATGGCCAGTGCTCTTTGTTGCAGGCGTCTCAAGCCGAAGTAGTACGCCAGTCAAATCTCCAGTCAATGATTCAAGTCGAACTCCAACACCGGTTTCCTCAAGTGCGCAGCCGCCAGCACCTTCAACTGCAAGTACAACTGTGTCTAAACCAGCAACAACGACTGCTGTTGTGGCCACAACAACAGCAACTGTCCCAAGCACTGATGCCACTGCTGCCATAGCATCTGCATTGCAGAAGAAACTGCCCAGTTTGAACAGTCCACCGAAGCCAAGGCTAGCCCCTTTGCAGAAACCAAAGGGAATTGATCCTATCGAGATTCTCAGGGAGAAGGAATACAGGTATGCAGCCAATACATTTTTACGTTTTTACCTGCGTTTTATTTGAAGGGGTCCGTTTTGAGGGATTTTTAGCAAGGGCAAGATTGTGGACCAGATTAACTTTCATTTAAGGTTTTTTATAAGCAGACTGGCACTTCATCCAATAATCAATGATATCCTAACAGGTCAGAGATGGCAATGCTGGAGTTTAAAAACCACGTTATGACTGTCCAACAAATGGAAGCCTCAGAACTTCTGTTTTCAATCTCTGACGTAGTCTTGCTCTGCCTCAGACTACTTTAAGCTGAAAAAAATTTCTTCAAACCCTACGAGTTGATTGTTCCATTGACAGAAGTCATTTGTAGAAGTTTATGTAAAGCTTTTGTTGTCTATCAGGATCCAGTCGAGAATTGTGTATCGAATGAGTGAACTTGAAAGTCTGCCAAGCTCAATTGCCGAAGACATGAGAAAGAAGGCGTTAATTGAACTCAAAGCTTTGCGACTGCTCAACTTCCAAAAACAGGTACTGCCTCAAATTTTCCCCGCAAACTACGATATTTTAAGGAAAGATTTAATGCGTACTAATGATCGATGTTGCACGATGAGCAGGTTTTGCAAGAGAATAAAAAAGCAGCTAACTTGATCGCTCAGTTAACTTGCTTTTGTTGCTTTACCTTGCTGTAGGATTTGTTATTAATGAACATTTGTATCTTAACCTTTATGTATCACCATTTTGTTAGATTAGTGTGTTTGTAGATGGATTGCCCCTTGCAAACCAGCACTGTTGAATGGGTTACCATCCTAAAAGAATTGAAATTATCATAATAATTGTTATTATTATTATTTGCAATGAGGCAGAGAGATTGCTGTGGTTTGATCATTAAGTCGCAGAAACATATTGCCTCTTAGGTAATTTTGTTTCTCAAGATTTTTGTACTTCATTTTGTGACTTTGATTAGGTTTATTTTATTTCATTAGAATGCTTCTTCTTTTTCATTTGTGGTCGCTGCAGGATTGCTTGATTTGGATCCAGCACGAATCAATGATTTCTCACAGGCCTTCATTTCTCCTCGTTGATTATGTGGATTTGCTTATTATAATTCTATTGTTATATTCAATTCGAAAGTTTTTTGCGCTTTTTTCATGTTCACAAATCACGAATTTGTATTTTGTTGGTATACGCTTGACGAACCGGAGGATAATGATTCAGTTTTTTTTAATTTAGCTTCGGTCTGAGTTGTTGTTGTCAATGAAAAGGGACACGACATTAGAAACAGCATTGAGTTCAAGAGCCTACAAGAGAAGCAAAAGGCAAACGCTCAGAGAGGCAAGGTATAGGCCAACTTGATGAGTTCACAATTTATTGTATTTCATTAATTTATAATTTTTATCTTTTTTATTTTCTTAAATCATGTTTACCCTTGTGATGCATGTTAAACTCCGGATCAAAGAGAGCGGCGCCAGGCTTTTAAGGAATTTATTCCAAACGTAACGTGCTCTTAGGCGGCTTTGGTTGCTTTTTGGGTATGCTTTTTGGAAAGTTTATTTTATTTGTTATAGCGATAGCTTTGCAGTTTTTAATGAGGCAAAATGCTCTCCGATGTTGATCTTAAGGATCGACAATGAATCTGTTTGGTTTCGTCTCGTCAGCAAATATTTTTTTATTGTTCGTAGAATGACGGAGCGGCTCGAAAAGCAACAGAAACTAGAGCAAGAACGCAAGAAGAGACAGAAGCATTTGGAATTCTTGAATGCTGTGATGCAGCATGCCAAGGAATACAGAGAATACCACAAGTCAATCCAATCACGTGTAAGCAAAGTGAATAAGATGGTGATGACGTATCATGCTAATTACGACAGAGAGAAGAAGAAGGAGGAAGAAAGGATGGAGAAGGAAAGAATGAGAAGACTCATGGTAAGGTTTTTGAGTTGCTAAACAACTTAATGGCTTTTTGCAGCAAGGGTCCCCCGTGCTTGCATGCATCCTCATAGCAATATCGTAGATTTGTTTCTATGATCATCGCAAAATGCTATGCCCTGAAAAGTAGAAGCCAAATGTATCTCTTAAAGTTTCAATCCTGCTAGAGTTTTAGAGAATTAGATGGCTGTATTTTTATTATCTTTCGTATGTCATCTACACCAATGAATGCCTGACTAGCAAGCTTCCGTCTCTTTTCTTCTTTTGGAGAAATTTTGTCTTTTTGTTTTCATCATTTTTCTTATATTTGTTATGCTTGCGAGCGTAAGATTCTTGTAATTGTGGTATAAGATAATTGTTATAATTGTGGTGTAAGCAGCACAAAGAGAAACTCTGAATCTCATTAGCTTGTTTCTGCACTGGTAACAACTGCACTGATTTTGTTCTATCTTCTATGGACAAGCAGAAACCCGTCAGGTTTATTGTGCTCAACTATTTTTGGTTCAATACTGAAATGCTGAAGGCTATTCCTTACGATTTCAGTAGCTGTTTCTTTTTTTTCGTATGCCATTTACAATCAACGCCGCAAAATTTACAGGACAAGACCACAGGGAGCACGGAAGTACACATAATCAGTAGCTGTTTCTAAATGTACGTCCTGATGCTTCTTATTATGGCAGGCATGAACTGCTGTAGTTTAAGAAGGATCACTGCTGTCCGGCATGTGAGAAATGATCTTCTTTTATTGCACCTAGGCTGAAGACGAAGAGGGCTATCGTAAACTCATTGACGAGAAAAAGGATAAGCGTCTGCATTATCTGCTAATGCAGACAGATGAGTACATCAAAAACTTGGTCAGCCTCGTAAACGAGCACAAACGAATGCAAAGGAAAAAGAAGAAGTCGCCGAAAAAGGCCAAAAAGTTTTTTGAATCAGAAGAAGCGGAAGAAGAAGGAGAGGAGAAGCAGATCGCAGTTGTTGATACCACAACTGGGCAGGTTCTGTCAGGAGAAGATGCCCCTAAAGCGTCAGAGGTTGAGCAATGGCTTTTGGAGCATCCAAGGTGCTGCTTCTTTTCCTTTATCAGTTTCGACTATTGGTTTGTTTGATGGTGATGTCACCATCATCTTTGATACTGTTTAGAGCAGGGGTCTCAAACTCGCGGCCCGAAGGATGATAATTTTTGGCCCGCGTCTTAGAATATAAATGAAGATGTTTGAGAGCATTGGGATGTTTTATCAGAGCCTTTCTTGCCGAAAACCTGACGCAGCCCAGCCTCACCCAGACTCTGCCTCCAGCGGCCCCCAGTTAAATTGAATTTGGGATCCCTGGTTTAGAACGTTGCTGCGTGACGATGGTGATGGGTCATGATGTTTATGCACATTGCGTTCTCCCTCGCCGTGATAATGTTCCATCACGACATTGCTCATCTAGAGTGACAAGGACGCTAGGCAGATTCCTTCCCCATCTCAGGCATTTCTGATTTTTGACATTATCGCAACCCATTCCATCCACGTCGATTGTTCCCAGGTGTTTATCTCTTGCTCTCGATTCACTAAGTTGGATTCTATGTCACGATGCCAATTTTCGCTATTGGCAAGCGTTTTTCCTATTGGTACCTAGTAGACTTGATCGACAAAAAACTGTTATAAAAAGTGCAAAAAACGGTTTTTGTTTTATTCAATCAAGGCAAAAGGTCAATATACCTGGTCCAATTGACTGTTCTTGATATTCAGTCCAGCACTCTTCATTTGCATTCACTGTGCTTGGCCGGCCGTTTGTCCTAGAGAAAAAAGAAAGCGGGCCCTGGCTTTTGGCATCCAGATTGTTGATGTCTTTTGGCAAGATTATCTGCTGATATCTTACGATTTTGTTTATTTTTATGATTATTTTAGCTTTCAATTAGCACCAAGACAAGATGACAGTTCAGACGATGAAGATGACGACGAAGAAGAAGGTAGCAAAGAAGGAAGTCAGGAGACCAATGTTGCTCTCAGAAGAGACGACTATGCCAATGACGACGATGACTACATATTGTAAGTTTCTACATATTGAAATGACAGCCTTTTGATGAAATTAATAATAAAGGTTGCAAAAATAGAGAAATCTTCTTGTTCTTTAGATATTCATGACCATTCATGACCATAGTCTCATAAACATATAATGTATTTCTTATTGATATTTTTAGTTGTATTCATTACTTGAGACTCACCTACTTAAACTTAAAATTCAGTGAAGAGCTTTCTTGTTCTCTTTATTTTTATTGATAGAAGCACTTTTGCTTTAAATGCATCTCAAAAAAGATCACATTTGCAATTCTAAATCAATTTTAAATCAATCAATTTATGAGTATGGATGCAAGATAATGTTTGAATGATGATAGCTAAACTTTCTGGGGGATCGTAAAAATGTTCGAATGACAAATGGTTCGAATTGCACGATTTGAATTATACATTAGATTTTTGTTAGGAGATGTTCAATGGGTCTGAAAATTTGGTTCGAATTAGAAAAAGTTCAAACTACACGAGTTCGAATTAGACCGAGTTGACGTATATGTTTTATGGAAATGGATCGCGAGCGGATACATAGAAATAGTAATTACCCAGTAAATCGGCTATGAAAAGTAAGGAGAAATCTGATCTCTGGAACTACATTTTCTGGTATCCCTTTGCTCTAGAAAGCATCTGAAAAGGATCAAAACTTGCTATACTAAATCAATTTGTGATCAATGCAGATGCAAGATAATGTTTGAGTGATGATAGCTGGCTACAGAAGGACTATCGAAGCCCTATTGAATAGCCAGAGAAATGCATCAATACATTTTCGCTAATTTCTCCACTACTAAAGAACTGCTAGACCTTGATCAAACTTTACCCGTGCTTAACCCTGTCTTCATTGAACACTGCATTGGCCTCGTGTAGGTATTCCTTCTGCATGGACCAATGCTTTTTAGTTGTGTGATGACTTCCCTTGCCCTTGGAACAAATTTTGTGTGCAGCCAATGCTTCACATGACGTGATATTCACTCAGTGACCAGCAAGGCTTTCGGAAGCCCGGGTCAATTAACTGCTCTGTTGACTGCTGCTGCAGCATTCCTTGTAATTCGAGCAAGCACAGTGCCAAATGAGTTCGTGCTTATCGCCCCAAGGTCGACGTGGCTTCTTGTATGAACCTTTGTCATTAAGCACCACGTTTATCTTTTCTCTCAGTTTGACAGCTAGCAGTGCTTTCTTTACTCTTTAGAGCAACTGTTAGTGAGAACTTCCACAATCCAGGTTTTTTACACACAGCAGGTGTACCATGTTTTAAGCAGTTGCGGTGGTGGTTCAAGGCCACTAAAGATTGCCAAATTCCCCTATAGACAGTCACCTTACCTCATCTTTTCTGCGTATAATTGTTGACCATGTGATAAAATTTAGTTGCTGTAGGTTTGTGCCTCCTAATCTACGTATGGAATTTAATGTAATGGAACTTTTCATTTAGAGCTGAGGAGAAAGATAAACAGCAACCAAAAGAGGTGGATTTGACCAATTATTACACTGCAGCGCATAGCGTCAAGGAAGAGATTAAAGAGCAGCCAGCATGCCTGATTGGTGGAAAACTCAAAGGGTACCAGGTCCGTAAAATCGCTATTTTCTAAGGACGTTGGCTTGTTAGTGTTTCTCTCCTGCTTATGCGGTGTAAGTAAAAAAGGGAGGGACCTTGGATGTATTCGACCCTGTTCCTATTAACGGTGGTGAATTGAGTAAGTTTTTGGGTACTTCTTGGTATGGGCAAGCACAATTGGGTTTGTTATTGAGATTAAGTCACAACAGTTGCTGCCCATGCAGGTTTGTTGGGGAGAAGGAATCATATGAACACATAGTGAAAGAAAGCATGAAACAAGTGTTATTACCGAGGAACATGTTTTCTCCTTTCGATGCGGAATCCTAATCGGCACAAGTCCTGGGATGGATTCTCATTTAGTTGGAATTTTCCAAGATACTTGATTTTATAAGTATTGCATGCAGTTTAATACGTTTCTCTATGTACGTATACTGTATTATTTATCCGTGAATGTATGGAACTGCAGTCAACTCTGCCTAATTCAAACTTTCTGGGGGATCGTAAAAATGTTCGAATTACAAAAGGTTCGAATTGCACGATTCGAATTATACATTAGGTTTTTGTTAGGAGGTGTTCAATGGGTCTGAAAATTTTGTTCGAATTAGAAAAATTTCAAATTACACGATTTCGAATTAGACCGAGTTGACGTATATGTTTTATGGAAGTGGATTGCGAGCGGATACATAGAAATAGTAATTACCAAGTAAATCGGCTATGAATAGTAAGGAGAAATCTGATCTCTGGAACTACATTTTCTGGTATCCCTTTGCTCTAGAAAGCATCTGAAAAGGATCACAACTTGCTATACTAAATCAATTTGTGATCAATACAGATGCAAGATAATGTTTGAGTGATGATAGCTGGCTACAGAAGGACTATCGAAGCCCTAATGAATAGCCAGAGAAATACATCAATACACGTTAAACAAGCGGAGCAATACATCGATACGAAGCATGTTTTAATAAAATTACTAGCAATACATTTATCCTTTCCTCGACGAACGTCTCGCTATGATGAAATATACTTCTATTGTATGTATCTAGATTCTTATGTCAGATTCACGCGTTCTGTCAGTTGGTTTATTTATCCCTTGACCAAGAAGCTTCCCGCTAATGACCGACTGATTTGACGTAGCAGTTGCCTGCATATTGAGTTCAGTCACTGAATTCCCAATGAGCAGCGGATAATTCATACGTAATAGCGTTTTTCCATGCTTTTGTTACCTTTCTGTGATACGATTAATGTCGACATAATGCAGTTAGATCTGCTGTATGATGCATGTTTTGCCGGCTCTTGGGAAGTGTTTTCTGTAAGCAGGAAAGAATTAAATCGATCGGAGAGACGCGATGGCTGTACCAGTCGAACAACGAGGGAGTCTCTCCGCGTTTTTGGAGTTTCGCTAGACCAAGGTAATTCTTGCCGCTGAGTTGGAGGGCCACTCTTACGACCGGCTCATATATCATCTATCGCACAGCGCAGCTTAACCCAAACTGTGCTGCCTTACGCCGAGTGGCCGATGACCTTTATCGAACCTAGCCATTACCAAACCTAACCATAATCGAACCTAACCGTTATCGAACCTAACCGTAATCGAACCTAGCCAGTACCGAACCTAACCGTTGTCGAACCTAACCGTAATCGAACCTAACCGTTATCGAACGTAGCCAGTACCGAACCTAACCTTTGTCGAACCTAACCGTAATCGAACCTAACCGTTATCGAACCTAACCGTTGTCGAACCTAACCGTAATCGAACCTAACCGTAATCGAACCTAACCGTTGTCGAACCTGGCCATTAACGAACCTAACCGCTACCGTTACTCCCAGGCAAACGCTCTAGCAACTGAGCCATCGGTCCTCTCTACAGTGATCTGTTCGTGTAGACTGTTGCCTTGCCGTATCATTATTACTGAATTGTCGGTTATTTGTCGGCTGGCGTTTTTCCTTTAGCATTCATTTTCATCCTCCCGTAGATAAGTGGCTTGGAATGGCTTGTCTCACTGCACAATAACAATCTTAATGGAATCCTTGCAGACGAGATGGGTCTTGGAAAGACCATTCAAACCATAGCATTGGTATCTTATCTTATTGAAGTCAAAAAGATCAATGGTCCGTTCCTTATCATTGTTCCTCTGTCGTAAGTACCATTATCTATTGTGCCTCGTTTCATTTTTTGCTGCTATTCAGCCGTTCTTGATCGTAAAAAATTCCTTCGATTTTTTGTTAAATATTTTTGGGCTTTTATCATCATCATCAACATCATCGATATTTTAGAAGAATATGTGCACTTCGGTTTAGTAAGAACTACTGTCAACGTGCCTCCTTAAGTACTAATAATGAAAAATATAAATACACAAGTGATTGAATGCGTAAATAGAAACATTCATAAAGTTAGTTAAAGCCTATAAAATATTGTGCAATAAAATTTACTGAAATTCTCGTCATATAGCTACGTTAGTTGCTTAGATTTCCAAGTTATGTATTTTTATTTCATGGAACATCTATGATTCTTGTAATTTTTATCGTTTTTGTGTTCAAGAGGTTCTTTTCATACTTTGATTTCTACGGTTTTTTGATCTGGTTTTTTTTACTCTTTTCCTACCATAATTTTTATTCTGAAGGCTTTTGAGATCCCCCGTCTTTTCAATTTCTTTTTCGTTACCGTTTTTATCTTTTGACTCCTTGAAGTATAAGCAGAAAGCAACGGTGACGGTTGCTTACTTCTTATAGATTTTTTTTTACGAAAAGCAGAAGGGACTCTCTGACTTGTTGATTCTTGAGTTACCCAGTAATCTTTGAAACAGTTTCGAAAGATTCCCCGTTGATGCTAGACAGGCAAGGATTGCGTGATGTTTTTCGACCTTTGTCTAACCTTTTGAATGCACGAGTTGTTCACTGCATTTGTTTTCATCTCATAAGCACACCACCTTGCGGCGTTTGATCCGAATGACGTCAATAGAAGATGATCGTTTTCATTTTTCAACTTTTCACTAGATAACTGCCATTTATTATGCGTTTCCACGGCAGACTGTTTTCATTTTCCCGTCCATCGCTAAGCACACACATTTCTAGTCACGCCATCTCAAATTGAAAATTGCCAGTCTTCAAGGCTAAAAATTGATTGGTTTCCTAAACTATTGTACGATTCGTTGCAACATCAAACAATCTGCACCTCCATTTTCATTTCTGATGTCACCTTTCCCGAGAGGTTTGCCTTCAGTAGCTGACATGCAATGCTGCGTCCAGTCATGTGACTTCAACATCATCCCAATGTTTTCTACCATTTCCTGAAACGGAAGCTTTGGCCTGATAATTTTTAAAGGCCAAATTTTAGTACTGGTGTTGCACCAATGGAAGCTAATGCATGCCAGTAGAACCTCAAAATTCCTGTTGTTATTTACTCGTTGAACTTCAAGGTATCCAAAGGTCTGCATCCTCCCGGGGTCTACCAGAGCTCCAGTTCTCATGCTTTGAGTACAGCCGCATTGATTTAAGGCAACGCGGAAGTTCTGTTGCTTTTCCCGTGTCAGATCTTTTGACGGTGTTTAATGTTTTTGCCTTTTCAGAACAATGTCCAATTGGGTATTGGAATTTAGGAAATGGGCACCTAGCATTGTAGCTATATGCTATAAGGTAAGACGATGTTGCTTTACGTTGGTCTCGTATAGCTGAATCTATACAGACCGTGAACTTTTGGAAGTTACTCAAAGCCTTGTGTCTGTATGCAAGGCGGGTAAACCGAACGCAGCGCCTTCCTAGTGGCAAGCCTCATAGTGGGTTTTTTCTTTATTTGTTCACAGTGGTGTTCCATCCCACGTCTGGCTTGTTTACGAGTTACTTTGGAGATGTATTCAAAGATTTCTGGGATTCAATTCTCGCAGTACTATACTCGAAACGAAATTGACAAGATGTCCTTCGCCTCCGTATGGATTGATCATTCTTTAAGATCAATGGACATTGGTTTAACCCAAATAAGGTTTTATGGCCTTAGCTTATCGTTCACCTTGAAGAGTGAAGCATGCAATTTAATTGGCTGAAGGAATGTTATCTTATGAATTCCTAGTCACAAACTTCAGGAAAATTCCCTTTACTTCGTTTGCTTTTCAAATCACCGTCTTGCGTTGAATCCAAGGCTTTGTTCTTTTCAATATTCATACCAGATTTAGCGAAGGGCTAAAAAGCTAATCCTGCAATGATTACCTTGAGTTCATACTGATCCTTCTTTGGCCATGTTTGATGTGACCACACATCACCCTTCCTACATGCTTGGAGTTTCTCTGCATCTGTTTCGCAGAAAGCGAGATCTTTTAAGTTAATGTACACCGGCACCTTTGACTTACGGGTTGGTGACCCACTCTAGTAAACCATTGAGCTACCTTGCATTTGAAGACAAACGACCATGTTTATTATGCGATTCACTTACATTCACGTAGCCATGGCAGATTTTTACCGGTTCAACGTCGAATTATAGACTTTCACGAGTTCGACCTCATGTTGCAGTAACCTTGGGTATCGGCCAGGCATTATTTTGTTTGATCAAGGGCATAAAACTCAAAAGAACATCTTCAATCCGTAAAGCGCCATGGCCAGATGTTACGATACACCCTGTTCCGTTCACATTTAATGAGTAAAACTACACTGAGCTTAAAGTTTAGTCCACGCGGGTAAATCTTTCCGAACTCTATCAGTATTGTACTATTGACCAATGTTTTGCCCAGATTCGTCATTTGATGTAAAAAACCGACCTTGCTTTAGGGATCTCCAACAATGCGTAGAGATGTCTCACAGCAGTTCAGATCAAACCGCTTCAACGTTGTCTTGACAACCTACGAATACGTCATGAAAGACAAATCAATTCTGTCCAAGGTAAGTGAGCTGCCTCGTTTTTCATTCTAGGCCACTACTAGCAGGTACTGATAGGGTAATGGTTCCTCACAGCTTCTTCAATGGTTGATGAAACTTACCGAGCTGTAACTCTCCTCGCGATTTTTATATCCATTTTCAAACCAATTTTTTCAGATCTTTTTTATTGCTCTTATTATCATTCATCTCTTTATCATCATAAAAAATCAGCATTATCTTCATCAGCATCATCATCCTGATCATCATCATGATCATCATCATGATCATCATCATGATCATAATAATAATAATAATAATCATCATCATAATAATAATCATCATCACCATCATCATGGGCATCATAATCAGCATCATCATCATAATAATAATCATCATCACCATCATCATCATCATCATCATCATCATCATCATCATCATCATCATCATCATCATCATCACATTTTGAACACAGAAGCTGTCTCTTTCTTCTTATGCGTTGCTTTTTCGATTTCCCATTATTTTGAACTGCAAACCGGGCTGCCCAAAGGCAACTTAGTGAATTGATCAGGTTATCATTTTGTGTGGAGCAATTTCCAAGCAAATAAGACTGCAAATTGCTAGGTTTTTTATCATATCGTTTGAACATTCTTTATCATTAACTCAGTGCCTGTCAGCAATAAATTTTATTTGTTTTGGGCTCGAAAATGTACCCGACTGCCAGTTGACGAGTTTCCACCATTAATCGTTATCGTTGTATCAACTGTGCCGTTTTTATCAGTGGGAAGCAGCTGACTTTTCGTTGAAGGCGGGCGGGGTGCTGAAAGTCCTTTGTACAACTGGTGAAAATGCACGGTTCGAATATTTATTTGATTAAGGTCCAGCTAGGCCTGTATCTTTACCATTATATAATTATAGACAGCTTCTTAAAGTTTAAAAGCTAAGCAACTGACCAACTTACCCAGCTAAATGATATTGCACTAATTCTTCAGGACAGACAACGCCATCAAAATCCAAGAACTATCAGACTGGTTAGGGTTTTACATGACAAAGCACCGCCTACTGACCCTCAGCCCCTCAGCCCCTCAGCCCCTCAGCCCCTCAGCCACGTCATTATTTTTTTCCTTAGTGCAAGTTTCTTTGCTTTCTTTGTTGGCGTAGACTAACGCCTGTGAAGGCCAAGAAGCTCAAAACGAAAGTGCTCTGATTTACAACAAGAAGCAAGCAATTCCTAAAGTCTCACCAATTAATTCGAGAAGCTGAATGATTTTGATAACTTTAAGCAGTCTCACAGTTGCCAGTTAAGGCCTGGACTCTGGGTTTTTACCTTAGGCGTATGTCTTGCCTTCTTGCTTTCCTGAATCTTACAACTTGCCATCTTTCAAATCGAAGGTCAAAAAGCATGATCTGATTTCTCTCTCCTATTATCCTTTCGCTTTCTTCTGTCTTCCTTTTTTGGGGGCTTTGTGTAGGCCACCACGGCCTTTCCTCCACATAACTCACTAAAAGAAATTACTCAAACATGATATTTAATCAAGAGTTCTATTACAAGTATCACCACGATGCTGAAATTGCTCGAGTGGTATTATTTCGCATTTTGCCACATGGTCATCAGGAAACTTTTTTGCCGGGAAGACAAAGACACTGAACATCAGTGTTTGGAAACTTGAGGTCTCCAAAGTTCGCATAATTGCGCGCGGAATTTTTATTTCATTAAGTTAATCACTCTAACCTCGTGTTCCATTGTGACCTTAAAATCTACCAACATTGACGTCAGTGCAATAACCACAAGAATAAGCGGTGTACTGTGATGGAAATGACCTTGTCAATATTTTCATTATTCGAGGCGACAGAAGGCGTTACTTAACAGAGCAGCCTAATTTTCAAAATGCCCTCGCCACAATTACGGATCGGTGTATTGTAATGATGTGATTAAGATTCCTATTAATTTCCTTCTCCAAAGCGAGCTGTTTAAGGCCTGTTGTTAAGTCGAAATTTCTCTTCTAATGGGACTCATGTTTTGACCAATAAGAGCTGCTAAGAGATTGTTAAATCAATTGTTATCGATGGTAATCATCCCGTGGCTACCCAGTAGTGTCTTTGGGTGCCCTTTGATATGTCAGGTAAGTAAAGGTAGGGGTCTTGTTTCACTCGTAATCCGGGCATTATCTTTTCTCTACGTGCAGAGGAGGGAGGCTTTTGTGATATCGCTACCCATATCTGTTATTGTACCGAAGACAAGTTCTCACATTGACGAGAGCAGCTGATGTTTTTCGGTTCTTCTTAAAACAAACGAATTGGAACTTCCAATCCCATCTCTTTTGCTTCTACGTGAAGTCAAAGATCGTCCCAGTTATTTTTTGCTCATTTTTTCAGTGGACCTAATGATGCTTGCTTAAAGGCATTTGAGAGGCGATTGCAGTCATTTTACCATAGGATAACTGGTGATTTGAACGAGCCAACCGTAATCGTGTCCCCAAATTCGTTGTAGCAGCGAGTCTCGTGCACTAAACGAGCGTTAGGGAGAACCTTGTTTGCGAGGTACCATTCTGAGCCAAGGCACAGTGAAATAACTTGGTTGGTTCCTTTCCTCGCCCTACTTCACCCCCGGCCTTGTACCATACGCCGGGTACCCATTTACTGCTAAGTGGATAGACAGAGGGCAAAGAGAAATTTGCACGAGCATGCCTTAAACACGAGACCTTCGATCAGTAGGCATGTCAACACATGCCATCTGCATAGATCTCTGCATTTGTGAACATTTTGGCTGCTTCACGAAAAGGCGAACTGCTAAAGCAGTTTCAGTAGACTGGAAATCTCAGCCAACCCAAGATGTTGGTTTTAATTTCTCCTGTCTTGTGTCTGTCGTTCAAAGGCTTACTCAAGTCAACCCATCCCATCCCGCCCCTACCCCCACCCCCTATACATTAAGCATTGATTATGCCTCTGCGCGGCATCGAAGCTTCTTCAATGCAGATGCAGAAACTCAAGCGCAGGTGTTCGAAGACAGCCAACAATTGACTAGCAGATTCATTTCCCTTCGCAGTTTTTGGCAACGTAACAATCTAAAGAGCAAGTTTCTTCGTAATAACCTTTTGAAGTTTTTATTTTTATTGAGGTATTGACTATCTACAAAATATATACATGAAACTGAGTAAGAGACGGCAATCATCCAACGACGTTGCATTTATGACCCGGTATCCACCAACATGTGCCTTTGAGCCAAGTAGCGCAGTATAAGGGCCTTTTATTATAATGCATTATTTATTATTGCAAGCCTTTTAAGATGACCGTTCCCCACGAGGTCTTCTTTACGTGCAATTGGAGGGGCATAAAAGCGAACTTTATGTTGAAAGCATTTTAGCCAGAGTTTGGTGTTTTTTTTCACTTGGCAAGGGAAGCTATTCGGAGTGGCTTAAACTTCGGTAACAGCCGAAAGGGCAACGAGTCTGTCTCTATTTCGTTTGCACTAGGCCAAGGAAGCTCTTGCTGAAGTGGAATGGCATACTGCCGACAGTTTCTAGACGGATAAGTAAAAAACACCAAGTAATTTAGTTGGATTAGGCGGACGGTTGGAGGGGCATGGCTATCCGTGCTTAAACGCAGTGGAATGGTGCATGCCGGTGGTCTTATCAGTTCTAGGTTTTAGCAAGTCGAAACTTGGGTTTGTGCATCAGAAAAAGGGATGCAGCAAAAAACGGGGTCGGCTACGCTTTTCAGAGTCTGACATTGAAAAGAAAGCTAGGATCTATGAATGTGAACGTCTCCCATAGGGCTTGTTTTTGTAGTTGTTTGAATGATACCTCAGGCCAATTGACTTCAAAATCATCTCTATTAACTATTTATCCATTCTTTCTTCTTTGCACGGAATGCCTTAAGAATTACGTGGAGTTGTTTTTTATAAGCTTCTTACAATGTCCTCAAAACGCAATTGCAAACAATCAAATTCGCTATCAAATCATTTCACTTGTAGAGGCTACATTACATGAGGCTTCAGTTAATGCATTTGGCCTACTTTAGTTTTGATTCACAGTTACATTATATTCATACATAGGAATGAGAAATAATCCGCCAATTGGCAATACGCTAGTACTGAGTTTGTACAGAGAATCTTTTAAGTACGTTCTAACGTGCAATTCGTTTCGCACTCCCGTTCAATCATGCCTGCAAAATTTTGCAGCATCTACATGAAATTTAACTGTTCAATCAAGCGAGTAGGTACGCGTTCGTGGCCTTTTCGGAAGAAAAACGGGACATCTACTCTAGTTGTCATCTGTGAAAGGGTAGCTCAGGGGTAGGGCAATTGTCCAGTGATCCTATGGTTAATGGTTCGAATTCACCCTCGGCTAAACTATCACTTAGAATGAGAAGAGTTGCTAGCTATCTGTTTCCCAACACGTATGAATCACGAGGTGTCTTCAAGTCTAGAGGAAGGACCTGGACACTGCTCGATAAGCAGAAGCTTCTCGGTTCCCAACAAACCAATTCTGGATGCTAGGGAGTAATTATTATAGAAATCTTAGTGGACTTATATTCACATGGATTCCCGCATCCCTTTGGCAAGGAAGTTCCACGAGCACACAGTGTTCGTAGAGTTATGAAAATGCGACGAGAGGCCTTGGGCACACTTTATGTGTACATTGATGGACCATGTAAACGCAGGGGAAGAGCTCAGTTTGCTGTGGGATTTTAATGTCTTGCCTCTCCTCCGTTTCACAGCAAATTATGGTAAGGACAACTTCTTCCATGTCCAGAAGAACAAAGAATGTTCTCGTTTCTCTGTGAAAAGTTGATAGCTTTCTTTGGGACGACCTTTGCCTCCGCATCGGAAAATGGTGGTTTTCGTGCAGTGAATGGTTCAGTCGAAATTTGCACGTATGCTGGGTATCAATGTCCACGATGCGAGTCTTCTGCGACACCCCGATTGAAATATCAACGCCGGTGCAAGCCGACGTGAACTTCACCTTCCAGCCATGTTTGCCAGCAGAGAACGACCGAGTGCCGAATATGAGTGCTCCAGACTGGTCATTGCTTTCCAGCAGTGCCGATGTCTCTTCCTTGTTCAATACCCAGCCATCTTCCGAGCCGGATAGAAGGTCATTACTCTGCTCAAACGAAAGTGACTCTTTCGAAAGAGCCTCACATGAAAACGGACTCTCCAGCAGCTCAAAATTGTTTACGAATACGTGGATTTTGTACTGCCCCATTACATTAGGCGTGTATCTCACCGTGTGCACCCCGTTATTTTTTGTGTTTATCACAGCCATGATTATTTGGTCATTCGGCCGTTTTATCACAACTTTAATGCTGTCGTCGTCTGCAAAAGTTCTGTCCATCGTGTTGTTACGTGTAACGACTTGAAAACTCGTGTCGTCCCCAACGAACGAATAGTTCAGACCAAAACCCATCGCTTCTGAGTGTATTCCGGAGGCAAGGCTGGACTCGATTTTTCCGAATGCTTTCAGCTTCTCGTAAATCGCTGGCTCGCAAACGAGCTTTAGATCGCCGCACTGAAGAGGGCGAAGATTTTCGATCGTGCGTGCATCGCGTTGCGTGTTCAGAATCGAGTCGTCACTTGAGCGATAGCACGGCCCGATGATCTCGCTGAAGGTGTCTCGCGAGAACGATCGAGCGTATTTACGCCGTTTATTTCGCAACCGATTAATCTTCTTCTCTTTTTCATTCTCGATCTCCATCAGCAGCTCTTTTCTCCGTTCGTTCAGCGCGAGAATCAGCACGTCGAATTCTCTGTTTACTTTTATTTCCATCTTTTTCGCATTCTTATCGATGTGTTCCATCAGGCCTTCCATCAGGCCCTTGTCGCCGTCTTCCCGATTCTCCTCCTCGCTACCGGAATCAAACTCGATTTCGATATTGTCCACCGAGTCCAAATCGCTGGCTATCTGCTCGGTCTTTTGCGAGAATCGCCTTAGAACGCTTCGGACTTGACTGCAAGGTCTGGCCGAATCTTCTGCTTTGCCCATTCGAGGTGCTGCAGTGTAAAAGTGTGAAGGAGATTCCCTATTTTGCCAAGGATGCATTGTATGCAACGACGCGCTCACACTTCAGATCCCTCGATATCGTATTTTCTGCCTTTTCGTCTTTCGCGTATTTGCACCTGCAAAAGAAAGATCTTTAAGCGTTTAGCAGCTCACAAAGGGTGGGTAATTGCAAGTTCTACAGCCTATATCGATGCCAAAGTTACCTTTAAAAGTCTCATAGGACTTACAGTGAAATCGTTGCGTTTGAAGAACGCACATACACGCATTGGATCTATTGGTATATGTCTTGCGAAAGGCTGTACCAGAGTACTGTGTTATAAGGAAGGTTATTGAACACTCTTCATTACGTCTGTACCTGAATGCAATCAAGTCGTGGCGTTGCAAACGAGATTCGGTCTCGCATTGGAACATTCTGCGCACTATTTCTAGTTCCAAACCACAAAATCAGCCATGATTTTCGTTCAAAGCAAATGAGGAAACAAAGGTGTTTGTTTGGATAGTTTTCACAGATGAAGAAGGCCACGACCAGCTTTGTTTCGTTGCATGTACCGCTAGTCACGCAACCACATTCGTTCTCCAATCAAATCCTACAGTTATCATTAAGAACTTCAATATATCCACCATTGTCGTGAGGCTACCTGCCACTGGTTACCTCGATCTCTCACAAAACCCCCATTTCTTCTTATCGACAAAAAACCGCATTGCATACTCGATTTCAAGCGTAGCAGAAACCAGAGACAGGGCTCTGAGTTTTTTCTAGTGAGGTGGAATGCATGAGATGGTTTCCCATTGCCTTCCTCACCAATGGCGTTTTAAAAGTGACACATGGAGGAATCGAACTGACAACCCCTGTGTTGTTAGTCCTCATGTATAACCAGTACGCCACGACACCACCTTCTTATCGACAAGGTGTCTTAAATATTAATATCGGTACTATCTAGAGAACACAGTCCTGTTCAAACGGTTTCACTCGACACACGGCAGAAGTTCCTAAATTGTTCCTTATTCAATTGATGGTTGCGGCCTCTATTTCTAAGTATAAATTGTTTGCTATACTTAGAGAAGGGCTCTCTATTTAACCGACGTATCTGAAAAATGAAAGTTTCCAATTTGAATGATACATTAAGAGCTGTTGGTTTTCATTCCCATGAAATTGTGTTATTTTGTCGAGTCTAACATGTTTGAACAGGTAATCGTATACTGTTGTGGATAACGTAAAACTTCGCAGGGTTTCACAAAGAGCCTTTGGATGCAAGGTGCACGATGCATACGAAGGACACCAGCATTCTTTCGTTTTTCCTTCTTCAGACATTAATGTTCTTATTGGACATTGCAAAATGCTTAAGAACGTTATGACGCACATTTACCGAGGGCCAAATCAGTATCCTTGCAAATGCAACGAGATTACGAGTAGTTTTTCCAACATAAGAGGATCTTGCACAGTAGTATACGAGATTACTAGCGATGGATTCACCGCTTGTTTGCTATTTAGGATATGCCTGTATAAGATAGGATACCTGTTCAGTCGTTTGATCTTAAAAGGCTTTGATCAGTGCTGGCGTCGAAGAATTCGTCTCCGAATGGTGCACATTATTGCGAGAACGCTGCGGAAAATTCGAACAGCGTAGGTAAAGTTTTGTCCACAGCATTGCAACACGAAGCATACGGTTGTCATCTGAATATGTATCACTTTGATTCATGCTGCTGCTCCGTATCCGCCGAATTCGCATCCCGTCCATGTTGTTTTTCTCGCAGTTCGCGAATAACAAACAGGTTGACATGTCATTTGTGAAGCAAACACTGCCAATTGGATGGGTACACGTGATCGCACTGTACATACACACCTGTTCTCTTAGTGTCAATGATGCCTTTTGTCAATACGTCAGTCATGCAGTAGGTATGACCTTGAGGGAAGGGGCATCTCCCTGGTCTACCCTCTTACTTTTAAGGTAGTAGTGCCGCGGCGTAGCGGTTAAGCATGCGGACTCACAGCACAGGGGTTGTCAGTTCGATTCCTTCTGTGTCACTTTGAAACGCCATCGGTGAGGAAGGCAACGGGAAACCACCTCGTGAATTCCATTTCCCTAGAAAAGACTCAGAGCCGTGTCTCTGGTTTCTGCTACGCTCCAAATCGAGTATGCAACGCAGTTTAGTTTTTAACATACATTTAGCATTAGCAACGGGTTTGTTAAACATGGCGCTATGCCCAAGAACTCTGATGGATCGGTCCGTTTTAAGTGATTCGACAGGGTAATGTAAGACTGCTTTTTGCGCTGTGTATGAAGTACGAACCTACCGCTGAGCAACGAATGTTCCTAAATTGCCGTTCACAATGAAGAGACGCGAGTTCCACAACTTAAAGCAGCACACTCCCTACATGTATGTAGCTTCGCTGCTGCGGTAACCCACGAAAAAGAAAACTGAGGAAGCAGGACTTACAAAACAACACTTTGTGGTAGTACAGAGGGGTAGGCTGAGTCCATAGAGATTTCTCCTGAATTTGTTTCATCCATGTCTCTCTTGGTCCTCTCTCAGTTGGGTCGCTGATGAATGGGTTGCTACGTCCCCTCCCTGAACCTTATTCATTCGTGCATTGCCACGAAAGCAGATGCTTTTGGTTTTTACGGCTGGGTGCCCCCTGTCGCGTGATTGGGATTGCGGCAGGCTCCAGTCGCCTGTGGCTTCTGACATCCTAGAGGTTTCGTCTTCAACGTGCTTCCTCGTGGTCCCCCAATCAATACCAACAATGCCGACTACTGCATGCAGTTGGGACAACCGTTATTCTGCCTTGATCAAGCGATATGATCAAGTGCGAGAAGAATATCCAGCCACCATAATAAAGATTAATGAAGATTTGTATCAGTATCCAGGAAACTGGTCTGGAAGGTCGCAGAGGAACGGAAAACTTAAGCATTTTCGTGTATTGTCTGTGAAATCATTACCTTTAATGCCTGTCTGTGCGTATACTATCTGTATGGTTTAATTGTCGAAGAGAGATGCTTGAAGCGCTAATGTATTATTATGTGTATGCATGCCTTTGAAAAAATCAATAAGAAAAACAATACTCAAGAAGTTGGCAAAACTTCGTGAACTTGTCGCATAACTTGTATTTCTGTGTTGGTGCATTTGAGGTTTTTTCTACTACGCGGTTAAATCACAACAGACTGACTGTGGGGATTGAACCAGCGAAAGTTTACGAGCCTCGTGTGTAAAAATCGAATTTTGCGCCCGTCGCAAAACCTCGCTGCAAAATGCTTGCCATCGCTGCCAAGTGCTTTTCGAAGTCAATTTCATTTAACCCAATCGCAGTTTTCTTTTTGATTTCACCGGGATTGGTCACCACAGATCTGCATAACCAACATAGCTTCGTACAGGTTGCGGAACGGTACAACGGGGATAATTTGGCGTACAGTTAAAGCGTTAAACTTACTAACGATGGAATAAACAAACCTGAAAGTAGTGTCGTTATGCCGCTCACCCTCACCGAGCCAAGGGCAGATCACGCTAGCGAAGCCTGGAGAACCCACGATAGGGTTGAACGACTCTTCTTCAAGTATGCAACCTCAATTAGGACGTTAGTGTATTTTCACGACAGCAGCGAATTCCAGAACAGGTCTGCCATCAATCTGCCGTTTTTAAGGCAGTCTGTGACGTCAAACACCCGGATCAGCTGGATCGGGGTCAAAGAATCACAACGATTTCAATTGCATCGGATAGGCACCCCCCGGAGTTGCTAGCCAATTCGGTCGGAGCTACATGTGCACGCATGCTGCTTACAATTACGCTGCTCAACTTGATTACTGCTAGCAATAGTCGTACCAAAGCCCCGTCTCGTCTTCAGCAAAGATCGAAGTTCAGACACGTTGCCAATTCTTCATTAATGCTTTCAAAACGTGAGCGAAACGGTACTCTCTATCACCAAAGTTAGAACACGCATTGTGCCAATATTCCCGTTTGAATGCGCGCAAATATCAAAATTCTGCAGTACCGCCGCCTCCATGTTAGACGTTTTAGAAATTTTGCACGCAGGGTGCATACTTAGCTTAGTTTCATCGAAGGCCTAAAGCTACAACTACTGAGGGCTACTTTCACGCAGTGGATTCTACTGCAAATCCTACTAAAAATTTCTACTGCATCGAGGCCAAACATGGCAGCCAGAGCAAGATCACCTCTAGATAAAAGGTTTTTTTAACTTGTATTGCAATCGGCGGCCTTATTTTAAAACGATAGCCAATGTATTTAAGACGGTTGCAGTCATTCCCCAATCAATGTATTTCTGCCAAAACGTAGTGAGTTGTTTGGCCCGCATTTGAAGATTTCTAAATTTCATCCACGCAAACCCCCTTCCCCCAACTGACTACGGTAGGCAGACCGCACGTGAACTGAATGCAGGTCTGATCCGCTCTTATTGTAAGGTGCTCTCGCTGTTGTGACTCGAATTTTTCAGACATCATGCAAGTGAACTTGAAGTACCGACCAGCCGTTGTCCTAGCAGCACTTGTGGCATTTCAAGACGTTCTCACGCGAGTCTCGTCATCAACCAAATATGGCGAGATGCAAAGAAGAACACGTGCTCAGCCTCCATATTTAGATCCTCAGAGCTAAACCCTTTCCCGTCCGTGTTCATTGTATAGCGCTGTCGGCGACTCATTCACCCTTTTTTGTACAGCAAGGCATGACTAATGCACGATTTGGCCCTGCTTTTAAAGCATTAGCCATTCTTAATTAACGTCATCCTTTTTACGAAGATTATGACGTTACGTATAAATAGTCAATTGTCTCTGAAGGTATTCTTGTTTGCCTTTCAACTATTGCATTGACCGGGATTTCGGATGAGGTCATCGGTACCACCATTGTGTAGAGAGTTTAGTGGTATACGGAGGATGCTCGAAGACCCGAAACTATAATCCATTTTAAGTGGTACACCTGCTTCTCAGATTGCCACTCAATGTTTTTAGAGCGATCCGATGAAATCGAAAAGTACTGGAAAATCCACTTTATGAAAAGAGTTAGAAGTCGTCCCCGTATGTTTCACTACTTTGCAAAGCTGCGCCAGCTGAGCCCCGGGAAAAGCTTCGTTTGCATGTTGGCTTGTCTTCCCTCACATTTAAGTTGCCTCATCCCTTATCGATCCTATTTGCTATTGCGAACAGATTTCGAGTATTGTATTTCGCTTAGCCCACACAACATATATTAGCTGAATTGCTAGTGTTTTAATTCCTTTGATTAGAAATCAACAGCTTCAGCAAATACGAACTTTGAAATGAGGTATTTTTGCAAGTGTTTTTCCATAATGTTCTTTACGCCTTCTGCAGCAAAGCGTTGCCGTGTAACACACTTTATTTCGATCGTAAGAAAAATAATTTCGATAGGGCTCTGAGTTTTTTCTAGTGAAGTTTATTTATACGAGGCTTCGTCCCGTCGCATGTCTCCCTGTCTTCCTCGTTGAATGCATTTTTGCTATAAATCGTGCAGGGTAGGACCCCGCAATCCCTTGGTTCCTTTGCGCACTTCATTTTCCCCAATGCATTACCACTGTCTCAAGGATACCTTTGTCCTCGGTACGAAAATAATCTCAAGGGAGCTGGTGTATTTAATCTTTTAAACGCCTGGACATTTATTCAATTTGTTTGACCTCTGTGGTTACTATGGGAGAGTAACCCTTATAACGGAGGGGTGTTTTCCCACAAATCTCTCAAAATCGAAATTGTTTCTTTTAATGAATCTTTACTTCGTTGAACGGGCGAAGAGCTGAACCGGTCTGTGAAAATTCGTCTCCCTCCTTATCCGACTCAGGATATGTTGGTGGATTTTCTGCCAAGCCAACCTCTGATATTTTGAAGGATCTTCTAAGTGTCGCTACAGCATACCCCATGCTTATGTAAAACAGCCATGTTTTCTGTATATCAATTGTCTTTTTGTTTTCCGTAATTTCTGACACATGATTCTGCTCTGAAACTGGGTTTGATCTGCCGTGGTTCGCATTTCATCTTAAACCGAATACCACCACGTATCAAGAGGAATGCTGGATAATTTATGAATGGTTACATGGAAAAAGCTATGGATTATGTTTTGCAGCAGTTTCAGGTAAAGTGTCACGAAACCCGCAAGAATTGAGCCTCTTTTAACAAAAAGACGCAATTTCCACTATTCTCTTTTCCACTATTTCAATAGCTAAAACTATTCTAACTCGTGAAGCCTGTTGCATTTGATACTCCGTCCTCGCAATTTCCCTGCTCTCTCCCTCTATTGCTTCTCCCAAACCGGAATATAAACTCAACAACAACAACAATTGACTTCCTCTCTACAGCCTCGTTCTACTACGGCCTTCTTTCCACGACTTGACAAAAGCTGTCACGTTTTGTCAGTTTTGTCTCCTAAGCCACCACTATCTCACAAACTCTATCTCAAAAATCATCATTCATCCCAAGAGCATGCAATTAATGGAACGTCTTGCCTTCTTGCTTTCCTGAGTCCTAAAACTTGCCATCTTTCAAATCTAAGATCAATAAACTTGATCTGATCTCTCTTCCATCTTAGTTGTTCGCTTTCTTCTTTCTTCCTATGTTAAGGCTTGGCATAGGCCACCATAGCCTTTCCTCAACATAACGCACTAAAAAAAAATGTAGTCCCATTGAATTTTTCCCCAAAGTCCCTTAGGCCACACACTTTTTTGTGTTTCGGCGCAACTTTTGTGCAGGCATCACGTCAGCAGAGGTTTTCTATGAGTTATTACCCAGGCATCTTAATGCAGCAATCACGAACCCCCCCCCCTCTTTCATCGCTGCATTCTAGCAGTGGAATTGTACGAACGCTCAGTGCTTCTCAGGTGAATGCATTTGTAGGCACTTGGTTTCTCAGGGGTCTTTGTAGCTTGGATTGGTATTCATGTTTCATATTCCTCCAAGCGAAGAAAGTATCCTCAACTACCCCCCGCAAATCGTTTCTGTTTTGGAAATGTTACTTGATATATGAGTCCACGGTTATCGCATCCCCGATTGGTCTTGTCTGCTGCTCAAGTACCTACCACCCTGTAGCAAAGTTCATAATGGGTTTTACGTCACAGTTAATTGCGTTGAATGCATCAGGAGAGTTTTGCTCCAGCACTTGTCCGTGTTCTATTCTCACTGCATTCATTCGCACAGTTGTCCGGATTTTCATACTAGCCCACAGAAGTCTGGCTCCATAGTTGTTTGGTTTAGCAAGCAGCTGTTGTTTACGGGTTTTGCCTAAGCACTCACTGCAGCAGCTGCTGTCTGTTATCCCCTGGACCTCACAAAGTCCCCCAGCAGGAGCTGTGAAGCCAGCGTACTCATTTTTTAAAGCCTTTTCGCATTCTTACTCCGCACTTTTGTTGGTTCGTTGAGCTCCTGCTAAGCAGTAGTCAAATGAATTAGCCTCATAGCCAGCGGGCCTCCTTTGCGGCATATTTCCTTTGAATCGCTCTTCCCCGAACACTGCCCCAGATGGCTAAGAACTTTAAGTATCTAATATTATCGAGTGTTTTTTATGTTCATCCATTCTCTCTGGTCGTAGTTTTAGGCTCATATGTTTCAGTGAGAAGGTTTAACAGTTATCAGTTGTACTTAACTACCTAAAATGGCTTTCTTATTAGCTATTGTCAGGGTTAGTGTCAGCATAAGACGAGATAGATTCTCCTTGTGGCCGTTTATCGTCGAAAAGCTACCATGTCGTCCGAACATCAGTTAGGTCAAAAACACGCGAACGGCCAAGAGTTATAAAAGAAGAAAATCGGTTGATCACATGAGATTTCACGACCGATCTAATAAAGATTTGTCAACACGATCGTTGGTTGTTACAAAAAATGGACGTGGCAGTAGACGTCATTTTCGTTAAATGCCATTTTCTGTGAAATGTGGCTGATTCGTGCCAATTCACTACGAAAATATACTAATTTCTGCTGATCTGACTCATTCTGAGCTTCTTAGCATTTGGTTTTTTGTTGTTTCAGTGGGTACTTTTGTTTTTAATCAACAGTTAACCATGAACCAGGTATACAAGGTAATAGAAAGTTTTTCATACTAGCAATCACATCGAACCAATATTGTTATATTTACTTAGGTGGAATATCATTTCAGATCCTAGCTGATCATTTTGCTCCACACTCTACTATCTGTAGCTTTCCACGAAGCTGGAGCTTGAATTAATTAAGTTGAAGCTTCATTTCATAGGGGTATGGTCAACAGGCATGCTTTGCAAGCATCATACCTCGAGATTTTCGTGTTCTAATGTTGCTAATAGCTAATATGGCGTACTCGTTTACAGTTTCGAAAGTTTGATAGCACGGGAACAAAGTTTTCTATTTTCTTCAACCCAGACAAAAACCATGTAGAGAAGTCTCAGAAATGAGTTGAGTTTGGAAATATGATTGCACAGTTTCTTGCAGAAGGTTTCTGATTAAGAAATAAGTTGATATCAATTTACCAGTTTGTACGCTATTTTGAACCTTACAGATGTATGGTGGATATTCATAGGTAACAGTCATACGAGTGGTGTGAACTGAATGATGGATCACTTGGATAGAAGTGTTGATTGGAAGTGGGAGGGGGTGCTATTCACTCCCCTCCCTCGTGGGTTCCACTTCGCATTTATGATCAAGGGGGAGAGCCTGGATCACGATTGGAACGCTGTCAGAGGAGGCTTCTCCAATTATCGAAGGCCGATCCGAATGTTTTTTACTGGCAGGGATATTTTGGTGCAAATCTGCATGTCTATTGACGTAATTGTTGTGAGAGTATTAGACAAAAAACGCATGAAAACAAAAGGGTGTACTCTCGATGTGAAATTTGACGGCAAGCGTAGATTGATTTTGACGAGAAAATGGCGAATCGCCCACTAGCCATACCTGTAATTGAACTGCGTTGACTCCACCCGAATGTTAGTGTCAATGCTACCAGTGCACGACAACATTCTTCACGTGCCAATTAAACCGTTTCCAAAAAGTGTTAAGATGCGTCCACTGCTTAAATATATTGTCGCCAAATGATTTGTACAACTGTTGTCGATTAGCGATTTCCTAATTGGTCTGCTTTCCTATATTAGTTCTGCTGCAAAATGTTTTCTATAGGTGGTACTTGATTACGGCAATGGACAGGTGGCTGTAACCTGTTTAGAAATGCGTCATGATTACTGCGAATAAACAAACAAACAATTAGCTGATGCGATATGCCAGTTTTATGTCAGGTGACGTTAGTCAATGCAAATTGATTGCTGCTTTAGTTATTGCATTGATGGCACCTGCTATTTAGTTTGCCTCCAAGAAAGTTCTCCAATCGGGACCTTGCTGTCATGTCCTGAGATCACTAGCTTATTTAAGCTAGCAGTAATTGTGTTCATGTTCATCCCGTATTTTATTGTGTTGTCTTGCAAGCTTCATGTATGTTGTTATCGAAGCGAGCTCTCGAGGGCCTTATCGCGTGAAAACGCGTGTCTACCACATGGCAGTTTGTAGTATGATATTTGTCATTGTTATACATGCCATTGTAATTATGGTCATTGCCGTCTTCATCGTCGTCTTCATTGTCATCATAGCCAATCATCATCACCATCGTCATCACCATCATTATAAACCACCACCATTATAAACCACCACCATTATAAACCGCCACCATTATAAACCACCACCATTATAAGCCATCATCACCACCATCACCATCACCGTCACCATCGTCATCACCATCACCATGATCACAATCGTCATGGCCACCATTATAAACCACCACCATTACCACCATCATCACCACCATCACCATCACCATCATTACCACCATCATAACCAATCATCATCATCATCACTATCATCATCATCATCATCATCATCATCACTATCATCATCATCACCATCACCATCACCATCACTATCATCATCGTCATCATCATCATCATCGTCACCATCATCATCATCATCATCATCATCATCATCATCATCATCACTATCACCATCATCATCATCATCATCATCATCATCATCATCACCATCACCATCATTATCCTAATCATCATCGCTGTTATCGTTCTGGCACATCACAAAGATGACCTCTATTCCACTATCTCCAAATCTCCAGCATCATCAACCGATCCATCTATTATCATTTCTGTCATCCGATTAACTATGGCCCAATGCAAACTTGACCCCTTTTAGACTTATTGCACCAGTTTTTATGTCTCTCTTTTTCAACTACCTTGCTTCGAATCGAGTCAGCTCGAATCACTAGAATCACTTTAAACAGTGAGGGTTACAGTTATGAAAGAAGTTACAACGAATTATTATCATGCTTTGTATATACAGAGAAACCATAAGCAGATAGCTTGCAATGTATACTCTGTTTCAAGAGTAGCAGAAATGGGAATCTTTTCCTGAGAAGTTTATTCATACGGGGGTAAATGTACCCTTGCCCTGAAGACGCATTGAGTTTATATTGTGAGCCGTGTATGAATAGAACCTAAGGTCTCTGCACCATCGTGACTCGCTCTGGTCGCTGGACGGTGACACCTAAATCAGCACTTCACAAGGCATCAGTTAAAAGAAGAGAGACTTGTAGAGTTGGCAAGATCTTCATTACGATCTTCACATGCTATATCAAATGGACGTGTTTAGAGGACTTGCACAGTGCTTGCATTTTGATAACCTATTTGTCCGTTCGATGCCATTAGAACGTTCTTTGAAGTTTTGATTCTTGTTCACTTTTATTCATTCATATATCCTGCTGTCTGCGAACTTATCAAGGCTAGTCAATGTGAATAATCTTAGCTTTCTAGTTGATGCAGAAATTATTTATGATGGAATTTAATCATGAGCGCGTTTTGTTTTTAGGTTCGCTGGAGGTATATGATTGTTGACGAGGGCCATCGTATGAAGAACCATCACTGCAAACTCACTCAAGTTCTCAATACACACTATTATGCGCCTCACCGATTGCTCTTAACTGGTACTCCCCTTCAGGTATGCCGTTTAAGCATATTGAATGTGTCTGTTAGGACTGAGGTGTGATTAACGGGATTCTATTATTCTCCGTCGTCAAAGTTGCCATTGCCAAGGTGCAGTATTTCTAAGCAAGCTCGAGTGATCATACCAATAGAAATAGTTAGCATTCTGCTGAGGGAGTGTCCAATGACTGAACAGTGAAGTCGTTTCTTCAAGCGTGGCTGAAGCCACGACCAGAGCATTCAGCTTCATCTAGCAACATCGATCTGCACAAATGGGCTCAGACTGCCTTGCAGTACAATATCGTCCTTGTTATAACCCTTGCACGAGCTGTACTTAAGTCTCTGTTGCATGGTTGCACGAGTCAAGGATGCAGTGCTATTGGTATATACTGGTGGAGGTAGAGAAAGCTGGAGACCCCTATGAACCTGTAATCTCGCCCCCAAAAGAGAACAGGATAGGATGTGGGGTAGCCTCATTTGACGATTTAGCTGAAGTACATGCCAACCTCGATGCCACCTAGAAACCGAAAACCGCCAGTACGAGATCGGATATTGCCTCATTACCGTCGGTCATTTTCATCCATCCTATTCAACAAACAACTAAGCCCTTTCCTGTTTACGAGAATGGTTGCATTCTAGAACACAAATGAAATGTTGAGCAAAGACAAACATCTTGTCGAGAGCAATGACGCAAGCGCGGCCCATTTGATGTATTTATCCACCGCGAATTGGTATTATCGTGTGAATAAGATCTGTTGTAAACAGCAACACCTACCCCGAGTCTCAACAGTAAATAGTTTTTACTCGCAAATCGCCCTCTAAATTAACGTTTTAGGTACAACCCATGGACAGTGTTATTCAAGTCTTTAATAGGATTACGCGCGTTGAGCCGTATGCTCAGTTCCACCATTGGCTGCAAATCTACCTGATTATGTTGCTATCTGTTGTATATCCACGTACACAGGCGAGGAGTGCATTCTGAGCGAATTAGTGTCTCATTTGTACTCGGTCGCTGGTCGAAAGGTCTTCGATTCAAGGTTATTTCAGTTCAAAGGGTCCCCTGTTTCAAGGGTTCCTCTCTGTTTAAGGATCTTCGATTCACGGTTATTTTAGTTCGAAGGGTCCCCTGTTTCAAGGGTTCCTCTCTGTTTAAGGGTCTTCGATTCACGGTTTCTTGGTTCATGGCTCTTTGGTTTAATGGCGGAAAGGTCTTGGGGTCGAGTCCTCATTGCAGTAGAATTTCCACTTAGAAAAGAATGATCACCAGACTCCTTAGTTTGTCTGTTCATAAGTCATTAAATGCACTAAGATCAAAAGCAGGGTTATAAAACTCCGATGCAAGCACAGGCGTTAATTGGAAATGTGAATGTTGTTCCCTGTCTTAATCTCCCCATCAATGCTCGATATTGATAACACCTTTGTAAATGCGAGATTTGACTTGTGAATGGTTTTCGGTTGGATCCTCAGAAAATCTGTGCTGGCATCTCAGACTGATTTATCATCAATACAGCAGCAAGTTTGATTGAATATTTTGCAGATATCGCAGTGATTTTTTAATTCAGGGTTTTTTTCTCCATTCATGGATTAAAAAGGACTGTCTGAGGACTTGAAACTGGCTTGGAAGCATTAGATGCTATGCTTATCGACCAGCGATCTTTTCCTCTCCTCATGAGCAGTTACTCATGGATTCATCGATAGAGTCTGCACTTTGCCTGATGAAAATGGAAGGATTGCTTGAGTAGGAGATAAGCTACTTAGCCAAATAGTGTCTGCCTTGATCAACTGAGATGCTTCCTCGAAAGTCTTTTCGTTTTAATGAAACGAGGAATCGGGGAAATATTCCTTCCGTTTCTGTCTATCTTGAAGTTCGCTTTTATTTCTATAACGTCTTAATCAAATTTTGTTGTTCGTTTTTGCAGAACCGTCTGCCAGAGCTTTGGGCCTTGCTAAACTTCCTGCTGCCAAACATTTTCAAGTGTGTGACAACATTTGAACAGTGGTTCAATGCACCGTTTGCCTCTACTGGAGAAAAGGTATTCAATATTTCAAATTTTACCAAATTTGATACCTTACGAATGAGCAATATATAGTGCTAAGCTACAAATATTATTAGATGCCACGCGTGATAGAATGGTTATTTACACGTGATAAGTAGCAAAGAATGCAAAGGTTTTTAGGGGGATGGAGAAGAGGCCCGCAGAATCAAGTGTCCACTTCCTTAGCTGCTTTGTTGCGTAATTCATGTTGAAAGCAGTTTTATCGCTAAGTGAATTATTGGCGATTTCTGTTTAAAAGTGAGGGATGTGGAAGATCGCAGTTAATCTTTTAAGATATTGTCTGTAGGTATAATAGTCAGTTGAAAGGCAGGTGTTTGATAGAGAGATTGGCGCCGGTAGAATACATTTCTTTCGATTTCCTATAAATACTGCACAGCCCACGTTCTTTTCAGTTGAAAAGAGTCCTCCAACTTCTTTGGCTCTTTTTAAGCATCTACGTCATCAACTACTTCTCGAATTCCCTCTCCTATCCAGACGTTGGTCTTCATCGTCATACATCTCTCTCAGTGTTTATTTTGCCTGAGCTAGCTCTGTCGCACCCTTCTCCGCGTGTTTGTTCAAGCTACTGATATAAGTTTGCCTTCTTCGTTTCTTTGTTTTCCTACATCGACTTATACTGCCTAGAAGGATTCAGTTTGTCCGTATATATCTGACTGCTTTCTTTAAGTCTACTAAAAACTACTGGAGAATATTTTGCGTTGAATGGAACTTTCATAGATACCCCCATCTATGCTTTGTTTAATGCAAATCTCGTTAGCATTGCAAGAATCACGCTGTCCCTTCCACACATTTTAGTTTCTCAACGAGTACCCCGTTTGCGTTCCCATCGGGCAAAATGTACTACTGTAGTTTGGTTAGATCTCTTCTTTATCCCTGCCGAAAACCTTCCTGTTCATTTCGCAAGCGATCATCATGATGACCTCTCGCTCTTAAATGGTCTAAGATTCATCGAGGGAACTTTCCACAGAATTTGATGTGTTTTGTTTGTGTCGTGTTCTTTGGCAATATTTTAGGCATTCTATTTAGAAGTTTGCAAAAAATTCTCCTGAAATTTTCATCGATTGACAGCATCTCAGCATAAAAGTGAATCTCTTGCCAATGGAGCTTTTTCTTGAATTGACCTCTCAGTTGCTTTAGGAAGAAAATGAAAGTGCATCTATTGACTGATCAAAAACGATAACTTTTAGTACGACCCCCCTGGAAGAACAGCAATTTTAATGATTTACTTACCCTATTACCTTGGCTTTCCTTATTCTTTTGATAAGATTGTATAAAGATACAATGAATTGTTAGTTGTTGAAGTGTTATTTTCGTGTGCAAATCAAATAATCATTCATTATATTACATCATTACATTGCAAATATTTGAAACATCGGAAATGCCTTATTGTTCTGATTCCTATCGCTTGGAGTTGAGTAGTATTCAATGTGCTGTTTGTCTCCTACTTGAGAAGGGATAGTCCGCCAATAATTTCCTCGATGGCTCTGGGAATGACATGCCAGGGAGATGTTGGTGCTAGCTTTGAAAAAACTCCACAATCAACGTTTGGTAGATGCAGTCTGGGGGAAAATCTTCGATATGTAGGGTCAAATGTAAAAGCTACACTTTCTCTCCTTATTTCGGTTCTCTATATTTCTGTTCATCTTGAGATTCTCTTCATATACATCTTTATCCTCATGCAGTTTACTTCCACTTTGCCCGTTCGTCTGCGGTATACATTTTCTACATCTCCTTTTTTCCGCCAAGGCGCTGTCTTGTAAAACAAAAATGATCCTGCTTTCAACCCTGAAAATGTAACTTTCAGAGCATCTTTAACATATAATTTTGAAGACTATCTTTAAGACTTTACTCGATCCAATAGTTGAATCTGTGTAGATCACCTTCTTCTTTTTCTTTTTCATCTTCTCCTTCTTCTTCTTCTTTTCCCATAGCCGTCAAAGCCCCGGGCGGACCCAGTCCTGCAGATCACCTACAGTAGTTAATTGTGCATTTCATTTCGCAGGTTGAGCTGAACGAAGAAGAGACCCTTCTCATTATTCGTCGTCTCCATAAGGTATGCTCTCGATTCGTTCCTTAGAATCTCGTCAAGGGGTATTCCCCATTCTATTGATTGCGAGCATTGGCAACGCTTTATTTACTCATATTTCCTGTGACATTACATTTTTCAGGTTCTTAGACCGTTCTTGCTGAGAAGGTTGAAGAAGGAAGTCGAATCGCAACTTCCAGATAAGGTAAACGATTTCCGTCTTCATTACCTTCCGTGTTGTTTTACCAACCATATTTGTGAGCTATAAGGAGTTGATTTGGGTGTTTGAATTCGGGTAGAATATTCTTAAAAAAGTTTGAAATGCTCTTTGCTTACTTGTTCCAAATTATGGATGTTTTCTATGTTACTGATGGACCATTCGTTAATTTTCAGGTCGAGTATGTATTGAAATGTGACATGTCTGCGTTGCAAAGAATTTTGTATTCACACATGCACAGAAAGGGTGTTGTACTGACTGATGGATCAGAGAAAGATAAAAAGGTAGGGGAATCGTTTCGATTCTATGATCCTCTTCGAGCAGGCTGCACAGAACGGTCATTCGTACCAATAAGGCATCACATCAGAGAGTTGATAGACTTGCGAGTTTACCTCTCATTCGATTTGACTTGGATCTGCGGAAATACTCATTGTGTAAATAAAAAGGAGTAGAGGAATTCGAGTCATGTTGAGTTAATTTGTCGCTTTAAGGGATGCGGTATAACAACGTGCCATAATTAGCATTAGGTATAATTGAATCCAACATTGCCTGTTTTCAGTATGATACCCTGTAACACTTGCCATTATAGTTTTGTGTATATCGTACTTCGGACACGGCGTAGTGGGCAACCCGTCCCTTGAAGAGCAATAGGAAGCTGTGTTGCAACATGCAACACGCCACTTCCCAATATATTTTGCGTCACATACCATTTCCTAAGTGGTATATACTGCGCCGCATACTCGATTGCGAGCATAGCAGAGACCAGAGACAGGGGTCTGAGTTTTTCTAGGGAAGATAGTTTATGAGGTGGTTTCCTATTGCCTTCCTCACCAATGGTGTTTTGATTGTGACACGTGCAGAATTCGAATTCACAACCCCTGTGTTATGAGTCCGCACAGTTAACTACTGCACCATGGCACCTCTAAGTGATATATCTGAACCCATAGCATACACAGCTACCGTGGCTGATGCACAGGTGATCATGCAGTAATTTTTTGTGTATATGTGACATGTTGAGTCCGTGTTTTAAAGATTCTTTGCGCGTTCTAGGGCCGCGTTGGCACAAAAACAATGATGAATACAATCATGCAATTAAGAAAGATCTGCAACCATCCTTTCATGTTCCAGCACATTGAGGTGAGCCATTTCCACGCTGGGGTTCTCGCATCTAATTCTTGCTTAGAGACATACATTTACCGTGCAACGACAGCTAGATGTATCAAGCAAGGGCTTTTCCAATGGTTTTTTCCTCCTCAAATTTGCATTTGATGGGCTTCTGGTTCCACTAGATGCTTTGCAGAATCGCCGTTGATTGACGCAGAAGAAACAGCCAAGATGACATCTTGGAGTATTGCATGCTGGCGTCAGTCTTCATCAATACGATTGCGTGTCCTAGTAAGCGTTAGCGGTGCTTCAAGTTGACCATTAATTTGGTGGTGGAGAGACTGAAAGACCCGTATCCTATTCTAAGGTTATTCCATTCTGTACTCCCAAAACCCTAGCTACCTGGGAACCTCGTTTAACAAGCGACCTGCTTCCATCGATCCATTTTACCGGCTAAAACCCTTCCTCTTCAGTTTAATGTCCATCTTTTCAAGTGCTTCTCTTCAGCTCCCTTTTTCTCGTCGAGTTTGCTGGAGGAACCCAAAGCCATTCTCTAACAGCTTCGAATGTCTGTTGACCTGGATGATGTTTGCTTTGCAGGAGGCGGTTGGCGAACAAATGGGTTATCCTTCTGGTGTTGTCACGGGGTAAGGATAATCCAATTATTTTTACCGTGTTATCAGACTGCTAAGATATCTCTATCGTGTGTGGCGCATTCTGTTCTTAACGAAGTCTTCAATTTTACGCAGATTCAATGGGCGGAACGTGAAAGTCGCAAAAATGCGTTTATGTAATCACAGACTAATTTGGGATTATTTTTAACGCAACGCTTTATGAAACTTTTCTTCACAGACCTGAGTTGTACCGAGTATCTGGCAAGTTTGAGCTTTTGGACAGAATTTTGCCGAAGTTTAAGAAACACGGACACAGGTTAGTTAAGCGAAGAAGTAATAGTGTTGCTTTCGCCCCATGCTATTTATGCTATGGGAGTTTTTCTGCTATCTTGTTTACTTTTGAGTTTTGAAAGTCGGTTTGTAAACGAATTGGATGCCTGCTAAAACAAATGTCCTTGAGAATTTACCCAAGCGAGATGCTGAAGCGGAGCTACACGGAAAAGGAATTGCGTTCGTAAACGAACTATAAAACGGATGTGTGGGCCGTGTTGTTGGTTATTGAAAGGCAACTTTTAGCAAGCTATGATATGAACCATAGTGCACCATGCATGAAACAATTTTCTAACGATCTGAGTATTCCATTAATTATTGAAGATGACTTCTTTAAGTTCATGTAGATACGTAGCAATTCTTGCAAGCTCCACCCACTGCCTTTAACTTGACATGCTTTTTCCATCGCAACGATGCATGAATATTTGATTATGCTTTTCAGATGTTTGGTTTTTTGCCAAATGACATCATTAATGACTATTATGGAGGATTACTTGAATTGGAGAGGTAAACACGAGATTGAAAATCTTATCTGTGTTGTCTAAGTCCCCGTCTACACGAAAGCGTTTTCAAATGGAAGTGCCCTTGTTTTCTTTCATTCTTGTCTCCCGTCCTTGGGAAAAGGGGGTTAAGTTTCGAGAGAAAGTGCAATGATTTCCAGGCTGTTTCTAAGGGGAAGTTTTTTGATGACACAAAATTTTGAAAACGTATCTTTCCCCTGCCGAAGGACGAAGGTGAAATTGTTTGAAAGAGATGTAGCAGCATTAATTATTGGAGCGTACCAGTTTTGGTGGTAGCGAGGAAAATACATGAACAAATTGTCGCCAAGATATCACTGCTATGAAGTCTGACAGTGGTGTTTAAGCTAGATCTTAACTTGAGTCGCTAGATGACCCTGTAGTAGAATAGAGGCTCCTCAATTCGAATGCACTTTAGCAGTCACTTATAAATGCGTACTCGAATATCCGTTTCATCGTTTTCGTGTAGACGGAAATTTCTTATGAAGTCTCTCATGCAGACGCAACCTTACGAGATTGAACAGTCAACCAACTTGATTGGTCGAAAATTTCCTGCAAAGATGCTAATGAAAATTCACTTCTGCTCAAGAAGAATTTGTAATCTATTGGCCGTCTATCAAATTATATTTGCTGGACATCTTGATTTGCAGTCTTTTGCGTAGGCGTTTTCGGGGAAGCTCTAACTTTATAAGTATGCCAAATCGTTTCACAGAGTCTCGTGATCTAGGCATTATGCACAGAGATGAATGATAATATCAACAATGCCGTAGTCATTAATAATTCACAGAGATGCATGATAATATCGACAGTTATGGTCTGGTTGCCCGAAGGTCATGGTGCTTGGACTGCTTCTAGATGTAGGAATGGGGTGAAGGCTTGCAGCGTCCCCTGGCAATCACACAAAATATGAGTTACTGTCCAGGCAATATGACCTTAATGCACAAGACCATTATCATCATCACCACTATCATAATCATCGTCATCACCATCGTCATCACCATCATCATCGTCATCATCATCACCATCATCATTATCGTCACCACCGTCATCATCGTCATCACCATCGTCATCACCATCGTCATCAGCATCATCATCGTCATCATCATCACCATCATCTTTATCGTCACCACCGTCATCATCATCATCGTCATCACCATCATCATCGTCATCATCACCATCATCTTTATCGTCACCACCGTCATCATCATCATCGTCATCACCATCATCATCGTCATCATCACCATCATCATTATCGTCACCACCGTCATCATCATCATCGTCATCACCATCATCATCGTCGTCATCATCACCATCATCGTCATCATCATCGTCATCATCATCACCATCATCATTATCGTCACCACCATCATCATCATCATCATCGTCGTCATCTCCATCATTATCATCATCATCCTCATCATCAGCATCGTCATCATCATCATCATCATCGTCATCATCTTCATCGTCATCATCGTCATCATCGTCATTGTCATCATCATTAATGTCATGATGATGTAGTTGAGAAGTAGACGTAAGGCGTTGGGGCTTTCATCTACTTCCCAGCTCTTTTTCTATGCATAGAGATTCATGTATTGTTTTGTTATTTTTCTCAGGATTCCCATACTTGCGTCTTGACGGTACAACCAAGGCAGAGGACAGAGGAGATTTATTGGCACTTTTCAATGATCCAATGTCCCCATACTTCATGTTTCTACTCAGTACGCGTGCTGGTGGTTTGGGGTTAAATCTTCAAGCTGCTGATACTGTCATTATTTTCGATAGTGACTGGAATCCTCACCAGGTCGGTATTTTCTTCATGCTTCTGTCCACATATTTTTTAGTAGGAGTATCTAAAAAGAGGCCAGCACCGGGGGTTTCTTTAAACAACGCTTGCCACCCTAGTATGCAAGGAAAGATGCGTGACCAGCTGGTCTTGGAAAAGAATAATATGCAATCGTGTCTCAACATTTCTCACACGAATTGAATGATAAGAGTGTGGCGAAGGAGGTAGTTTCTTTCTTGGTGCAGGTACTTTGGAGTTCATAAGCGGGAAGCTCTCTTACTTCATTAACCCCATGCTTTTTGATGAAGTGTTATATGCCAGAAAAAACGTTCTACTTATCGTGAGCAATACTGAGATACAAAAAGAGATACCTTTTTCAAAGGGAGAAAACAAACGGATTTGTCCCCAGTGCAATATGAACTAGCTTGGTTATGCGATGGACTTAAAAGTGTGAGGACATTTCCTTAAAAAATGGAAGTTTTTTCCACTCGTTGCTGCAATGTTTATTTTGATGTTTTACACCAAGTATTTAAGTAGCATGTGATGCGCATGCGAAGAGGACTGTAGATTTGGGGCGGTAAATGCTGGCCGCCCATGTTATGTTTTGTTGTATGGGACAGTAGTCTCTCTGTCTCTGTGTCTCATTCTACAATAAAAGAGCGGTACAGTTTCCATTTCGGTCAAAGATTTGAATGCATGAAAGGATTCGTGTTGCTCCATTTAATCATCTTTATTGTTAATCGCATAAATGGACGAGTTGCCGTTGCGAGTACAATATGTTTTCCTTTTAAAGAGAAAGCTTTTTTCCTTCTCAGTTTAAAATATGCTTTGTCTCAAAGGATTTGCAAGCCCAAGATCGTGCTCATCGTATTGGTCAACAGAATGAAGTCAGAGTGTTAAGGTTAATGACCGTCAACTCAGTTGAAGAGACAATTTTGGCAGCTGCCAGATTCAAATTGAATGTTGATTCAAAGGTAAACTACCTGAGATAGAGTAACAAAGTAGATAAATTTGAAAATAGTGTAGCATTAGGTAAGATTGCAGGATATTATAGTGGGATTCATAATAAGGGGATGTAATATAGTATTATATATCATACTATGTTATGATGTTATAATGTGATGAAATTCATTCTAAAAGTCTTGTAATATGATGTTGTGTGCTATCTGCTATTCATAATATTACATGATGTGATATTGTGTATGATATCGAAGATTATATGAGATATGGTATGATGGGTTATATGATTTATGATATGGTATGGTATGGTATGGTATGGTATGGTATGGATGGTATGGTATGGTATGGTATTGTATGGTATGACTGATATGATATAGGGTGATATGGTTTTTTCATCCAGCCTTTCCCTCAATTGTGCTTTGAAGGAAAGTGGTTGCAGAATCGGTTACGAGCCGATAAAAATGAGTCGAGATCACTTTTGGCGGTCGATATCCAGGGACACCAATGTGGAGGTTTCTGCATCGTCCCCGTATGATATGATGAAGTATATAATACACAATACATTATTTATAATGAATCGTTTGATGCTGCGCCTTTTTGCTTCTGTAGAGGCTTATGCAATATACCATGCACGTTATAGTAGAGAGAATCGTTTTCTAATTTATCTCTTTAACTTTTAGGTGATTCAAGCTGGCATGTTTAATCAGAGCTCTACAAGTAGTGAACGAAGAGCTTTCTTGTACGCACTACTCGAAAGTGATACAGTGGAAGATGAGGTTTGCCATTGGATTTTTGACGCATTCACTTCTCAAATCGTTCAGCCTGGTAGGAATTTTCCTTGGAAGTGATGCAGGGTAATAATCTTACGAGGGATGTCTCTAACCCCGTCAACTATCAGCACAATTTCTAATAGAGAAGCTCCAGTTGTCGATTCGTCAAGATTTAGCGTGCTGCAAGGCTAGTTGCGCATGATGTAACGGTAGTTAGTTGAACCGTGATAGATTGTTGATTTGATCATGCTGGCTTTAAGGCCTTTTCTATAATGATTGGTTTTCCTTTAGGAGGAAAGTGAGGTGCCCGATGACGAGACAGTGAACCAGATGATTGCAAGGAGTGAAGAAGAGTTTGAGATCTACCAGGTAAGCCTATTTCCTTTTGAAATCAGGGAAGCAACACGCACCGATCACCAGCCTGTTATGCCTCGATCAGGAAACCCGTCAGTCGATAGCAAAGCCATGTAGTGTTGTATTGCTTGTGTGATCATTGAATCAAGTGTCATTCGGAATTATATTTAGAAATTTCATTGCAGAGAATGGACCTTGAAAGGAAGAGAAACGAACCAAGGGTAAGTCTGTTCGAAGTGCTTTTAAGTTCTCTCATTTCCAACGTAGCTGGAAATTGTTTGCTTTGCGGAGCAAATTGTATTTTGCTATTATTCGCGGAAGGAAATTCGTTGAAGTCCGATTCTTCATATTTCCTTACTTAGCATGAGTTAACCTTTCTTTTTGATGCAGGAACCAGGATCTTTGAGAAGAAAGTCGAGATTGATACAAGACACAGAACTGCCCAAGTGGCTTCTCAAAAATGAAGACGAGGCAAGTTTTACTATAATGTGATCAGTAGGAAATCTTTCTAATTATTCTGTCTGAAAGATGCTGTGGTTTAAAACATTCTCATGAAGCGAATCTTTCATTGCTTTACTGCACCAATAGATCGATCAGCTCACTTGGGAAGAGGAAAAAGACAAGATGTTCCGTCTTGGGAAAAGAGAGAGGAAAGATGTTGACTACAGTGACAACCTTACGGACAAGCAATTTCTGAAGGTGACTTAATGAGCAATACTGCTTTAAAGTATTTTGAATTTAGCTTTACATTATCCCGTAGCTATTTGTTTACTCTTGGGAACTTATGTTTTTTAATTCTGACATGGTTGAAGCTTTCGGCTAAAAAATACAGCAGTTTTTCGATGCTTTTCTGTCTGGCACACAAAAATTCTCTTATTTTTCACTTTTTCTTCTTTTCGGCACATCCCCATTCAGGGTCGCTACCGCATGTTCTAGTTCTCCACTTTTCCCGGTCCCCAGTGCCCGCCTCCTCTACCCCGGCCTCCCGCATGTCCTCCCTCACTGCGTCCACCTACCTCTTCGGTCTCCCTCGCTCCCCCCCGGCACCTCCAACTCAAGCACCCTTCTCCCACGTAGTCTTCCTCTTTTCTCTTCAAGTGTCCAAACCATCTCAGTTTCCCACTCCTCAGCTTGTCCCCGTGCTTCACAATCTTCGTTGTCCCTCTAATCTGTCTTATTTTCCATTTCTGTAACTTCAGTTGTGACTGTATCAAGTTCGAAGCTATTGTTTCTACACAGGCCATAGAGGAAGGTACACTTGAAGATTTTGAAGACAAACAACGAACCAAGACAAGAGGCAAAAAACGTAAGAAAGATGAAGACGAGACGAGCAGTGAGATCAAAGCAAAGGTGAATATCTATTTAACTGTGTCGTGTTACTGATAGCGAATTCGGCTCATTCTTCTAATAACCTATGATAGCGAATTCGGCTCATTCTGTTAATAACCTATGAATGCAACTAGCCACTGCTGATAGCTGTCTGTCCCTTTTTTTTACTTAAATGATGCTAAAATCTATGTCCTATTCTACTTACCTAAAGGTAGAATCTGTGCCATGTTATCCAAGGTCCACAACCTCATGTATGTTTGCTCTGGACTGAAGTTTCATAAAAAGAAGTATGGAATTTTAAGCGAACTACCTCGGGAGTTAAAGACTTAAAACACAGACAAGTCTTTTCTTAGATGGTGAATCGGAGCTCAGTCCCACAAGGCTTTTAGTGAGGGAAAATTATTAGGCGGCTTTCAAACGACTTCAAACCACAAATCACCGGTACACGTGTAGCCTACATGAACGCGTTGTTGCAACGGACATGTTTGAATTTAGCCACAAAGTTGCAGATTTACGATTGGGTATTTCGTGGGGATATCGATTAGTCAAAGCATGTTTCATCAGATTTATTTTAACCGGTTTTGTTTTTAATTTTTGTAGAGAAAAAGAGGCAGACCACCTGCAGGTAACATCAACCTCCAGACATGCTTTTCACTTCATAGCAAGATGGTCTTCTTCTGAAAATGACGAGGACATTGCATGCTGCCCCACAGAGCCCCTGGCCTAAGGCTTTTATTCAAAATTTTGAAGGAAAGGCCGAAATTTGATGTTATGATCGTGGAACGTGATCCATCTTTCAATAAGAAGACAGCGGCTAAATGTGTCATTGCCTCCGCCCCCAGTTGTCCCTGTCTTTAGCTTGCTCTTTCACGTCATCTTTATATCAGTATCAAGACAGCGACCGGCGGAGACATTAATGTCTTGACCGGATCGTCTACCTGCAATGCTCTCTTCTTCACGATTATGTCAATTTGCCAAAATTGCCCAAAATGGCTCTTTTATTATTCCTTGTCTTTACATTAAAATTCATCCTTAGGCTGCGCTTTCCCTCAATGCAATCTATCACTCAATCCCTCCTATTTTCCTCCATCGATTTCCAAGCTGCCGGCGACCTAAGCAGTTCGTGTCGTGAATGTGCTGTTTGACCCATGGTAGAATAGAACCAACGTATCCCACGTGTCATAGAATGCGACTAAAAGAAGCTAGTGACAGGAAGGACATCGGACCATGGAAAACCCTGAGGCAAATCGTTATGAAGATATTGGCTGTATGCCTGACAGTTCACATTTCCTATCTCACTTTTGCAGGAGAAGACTGTAAAAGTACTAGATAATGCACACTGTTTATTGCATGATAATCGACGTGCGTACCCAGACTGCATCCAACATATCTTCTGTTCGTGATCATCATTGTTGATCCTGTTCTTTTCGTCCCTTATCTCCCCTAGTTATTCACCGTCTTCAGGTAGTACCCTTGCATGGTATGCATAACCTCGCATCGTGTTTCATTCTATTTCAGCTAAGCTCGATCCAAATCCACCAGACTTGACCAAGAAGATGAAAACGTTGATGAAGCTCGTCTGTAAATACAGTGACAGGTTAGTACATCCGATACATATGCTGCTTTCTTATAGCCAAAGCTTAGTTAATGCTATATTATACTATATTGTATCATGTTATATTATGTTATATCATATTATATCATATTATATTTTATTATATTATATTATATTTTATTATATTATATTATATTATCCATATTCTATTGTACTGCATTGTCATGTTGTATGGTATCATATTGTTCCATATTCTCAAAATCCCATCATGAATATTGAATTATTTTATCATCTTTGCATCGTAATAAATCACCCAAGAGGCTTCTTGCAAAGGTCAAAGTGATACATTTTTCATTTTGATTGAAACCTCAACCTATAATCCTTCATTTCTCCCACGAAAGAGCGCGTTTCATTCGTCGCCATTAGCACCATGCCGTGCCTTGTTTTTGCATGCAATGATAGTAGCTGTGGGGGAGTTTCATAGTTGAGCCTTCGCTGGATCTTTGTGATAGATTGGTCACATTTCAAATTCATTTCTACCCTACTCGTTACTGCCTCGTTGTCAGCCCGGTGGTTAGGTGACGGCGAAGAACCGATTGGTTTGCTTGAAGTCACCTCGATGTGTCCACCCCGTACGAATAGTTTATGTCGAAGGTTTTTTCTTTAGTGACAATCGCGTATTGGCCGAACCATTTGTGACATTGCCAACAAGGAAGGAGTTGCCGGATTACTATCAGCTGATCAAAATCCCGATTGATATACGAAAGATCAAGGTAAATGGCTATGACTTATTTCAAGTTTGGTACAATTATGCGAGCGTTGTCCCGCGGGGTCGGGGGTACTGTCATCAGCCACAACATTTTAAGCTGGAGGGTGGTTAGGTGCTCTCCCCTCATTCTCACTCCAGGTACCCATTTGCTAGATGGTTGGTCAGAATGTGGACAATTCAAAACACGTGTGAACTATATTTTGGTACTCTTCTTCCACTGGCTTTTTCCTCACGCAATGCGGGGTCACTGGTGCGGATCCTCACTTTTCACTTTGTTCTGTCCAGGGCGTCCTGCCCCATTACATTTGCCATCGTCTTCTTGGCCCCCTCCCTCTAGCACCTGCCGCCATCCGCCGTGCCCTCTGCCCAATGTAATCGTCTCACCGCAATACGTGTCCGAACCATCTGAGTCGCGTTTCTCTCAGCTCCCCACTCACCCCCCCCCCCACCTTCACTGTTTTCCGCACAACTTCGTTCGTCACCCTGTCCAGTCGCGTTTTTCCTATGCCGAACCTGAACGTCCTCATTTCGGCTAGTTCCATCTTCTTCTCCTATCCTTTGCTGACGGCAATGGATTAGCAGCTGGCCACCCTATCGTCTTCTTCAGCCTTTCCTTCACTTCCACCGGAGTATTTTTGTCACGTATCAATCTTTTCATCAATCTTTTCATCTTACGCCACGCGCTGCCCAACTGGCTTGGGTCCTTTCGCCACTTCTCTCCTTGGAACGCCACAGTATGTGAGAAAAGGAGCATACGAGACAATTCTATTGTAGACCACTGTTATTAGCGTCGCTTCCGAAAGCTTCTTTAGTAAAGCTGTCTTTTGCATTTACTAATGTTGAATCGGCTCATTGACGTTTATTTGTCTCACCAACTTGTACCTCAGAGAATACACGCAATAGAAAGCTTGCCGAATCTCGTGCATGGTTTCGTGGGGTCAAACTCTACCAGCTATATTCATGTGCTAGCTCAAAAATCGTTTAAGGCAATAATTCAATTCATACAAACAGAAAAGAAAGGATCGAGATAATTGTGCTTGCACGATAGATGCAACAGAAAGGTACCGATACCTTTCATTAAACAGGATACTTATGCGGGTTACCAGTTATTGTCAGTAACCACCGATAGCTCAGTTGGTAGAGCGGAGGACTGTAGATGAATAAACTGAAATCCTTAGGTCGCTGGTTCGAATCCGGCTCGGTGGAGTTTTTGTTTTCAATATCACTATACTTTTACTACAATTTAGAATTAAATCAGCTGATCGAAAATTGGGAATTTTGAAAATTCTCAGTAGTCATAGAATACTGTAATTTAGACAAAAGATAAATTTTTGAATTTTGCTCGAAATTATTGTCGTTGCATGATTTAGATATACAATTGCAACATTACATTTTATATGTTGATGCCGCATTATGTATTGATGTGTATTTATATATAATGGGTACACACGTTCATTCATATCCATCAATCCATTCATTTTTTGTATCTATCCACCCACCACAGCTCGTCGTGCCACTGCTGCCAGGTGGCCTCCATAGCTGCTTCCCTGCTCCACGGTCTTGTGCCCCCTGCATCCACTCAGTGCCTCCCACCTCCTCAACGCCATCTCTCCATCTCTTCCTGGGTCTTCCTATACTTCTCTTTTCATTTCTTGAAGTCCACTCTGTTGCTCGCTAGGCCCGTCTATTATTGCTCATTCTTGCGACACGCCCTGCCCAACTACCTCCGCCCGTCTCCACTTTGTCAATAATGTCCTGCCTTTTGGTTGAATTTCTGATCGTTTCACATCACATCCCGTCTCTTTATCCAATTTGCACTTTTTTAACTTCACCTCTGAATTCACCATCATCCCATTGTTTTTACCCCACCCCCCATTATCCCACATTTCATTGCATTTCTTTTATCGATCTTCCCTTTGTTTTCCCCCTCGTTTTGTCTTTCTGGGTCTTTCTACAGAACTTCATACCTTTCTATATTCTTGCACTGATCACAGATCCCAGAATGGGTCTGAAACGTTGGAAGTATTAATGGAGTTGTCAAGTTAAAGATGGAATCTCAGAAACTGCAATTCCGAAGAAAAATGAATCAGTAAATTATGTCTTGTTGTATTGTCTCGTATTGATCTTCCCATACTGAGCTGTGCCAATGTATATTATGGATTTTTTTACTGTTTAGGAGAGGATTAGAAGCCATAAATATCGATGCATTTATGACATGGAGGAGGACTTTTTGCAAATGTGTCGCAACGCACAAATGTACAATGTAGAGGGATCTTTGGTAAGCCTTTATGCATTCAAGACACACATTGACAACAGCAGCAGCTGATGTGTTAACACAGTATCAATATTCGTCTTATTGTCACATTATACATTGCTCATGTATTGTGATGTACGAGTTGAAGATGATTTATCAAATGTTATAAGCTCAATGAAGATTCCAAGTTTATACAAGCAGCTTTCTGGCTTAGAACTCAGCCCTTGGGAAGGCGTATCAGCCTGAAACACATTGAATTGCTAGTTCACTGCGTGGCAGTTAACGCCATTCTACAGCTGTGCGGCGTAAATGATAACTGAATATATATGTACACTTCCTAGTAGATCAAAAGGTCGCTAGAAAGGTAGGTCCTCTACTTTGCCTATGGATTAAAGATTTATCCGAAACTGGTCACTTGTACTCGTCTTTACACAGTTTGCATTTGTGTGGCCTCGCACACATACTTTCATTGTTTGATGCTCTAATCTGGTGCAATGAAATTACATTATTTTCTGTTCTCAGATCTATGAAGACTCCATCACTCTTCAGGTAATTATTTGGTGTTTACATTAGTTTGGTGTTTACATTAGTTTGGTGTTTACATTAATTTTGTGTTCATTCTGTTAAAGAGTTTGTACCTTCTTTATTATTCATTTCGAAATGGCGTCCCTAGCAATGTCTCTCTGTGGTCCTTCTCTGGGCATGGTTTTGTTGAAGTTGAAAACTGGTGGTTAAAGCGCGATGATTGTACGGGCCATTGCGACCGATGCCAAACGATCGGCTTAACAGTGGTATAGAACTGGAAATTGAACTAGGGGGCTCTTTGAACAGGGTGAAGTTGCCAAGCACCAAAGGGCTTTATTGTACATAAAGTACACCAACGTGGGGGTCTGGGGTCATGGATCCCCAGAAAATAGGACATGTTCACAATGAATTTCCTTGGAGAGCCTTGAATTCGCCTTAAATTGTAGATATCCTTTCACAGTAAACGCATAGGCATTGGAATGCAAAGGTTTAATTTCCATTTTTTAGTCTATTTTCACGGAGTACCGTCGCAAAGTAGAATCTGGCGAAGAAGACGGAAGAGCAAATGCTGAAGATGTGAGATGATTTTTGTGCTACCTGGAGTTTACAAGCGTTGTGATCGTTAACCTCACCACAGTCATTATCATCATTATCATCGCCATTATCATCGTCATCGCCATTATCATCGCCATCATTATCGTCGTCGCCATCCTAATTATTTTCTATTTCATAAAAAATACGATCTCATGGTGAATTTCGTAATCGAGATTCAGCAAGGACTCAGAGATTATCAAATGTTGCTATCAATTCCAAGATGTCTACGAAGGATGGATGCTGTTCCTAGAATAGCCGCTTTTTTGGATATTATATTGCAGCTGTCCACAACGAGATTTCAAATGCCTAGATAATTCTTTGAGAATCGCACAAAGGGTTCCTATCGCAATTGGGATGGCAGTTGCGTGCATCTTCAATATCCTGGCAAATTCACTTCTCAGATCTTGATACTTCATTATTCTCGCTAGCTGCTTGTTATCGATTCTTGATCTGCTGGGACTGCCACATTGATAATCGTAACATCCTTTTTATTCTCATCAACAATCACAATATCTGGTCTCCTTGCTTATATTCTCTTTTCAACTTGCAAACCAAAATCACACAGAAATCTTACTGATTCATTCTCTACTGCTTTCTCCGGTTCTCGATGCCACCAATTTTACTCACGTCAAAGTCACAAACTTTTAGAATGTTGCGATGAAGATTATAGCATACTTTATTGTGTCTTGTCATATACCCGTGTCCTGTAGCGGCAGTGTATTCAGAAGCAATGTGATAAATTGCTTCATCACATTCTTCACATTGCCGGCACAAATTGGATGTATATAGCTTGTAAATCATAGTTTTATTGTCATCAGTAGACATGCTTTGATCTTGAGCCACCATGATCAGAGCTTCTGTTGGGCTCAGTTTGGGTGTAAGCACTTTTCCTATCCTTTGCATGTACTTCTTCATGACAGTCTCTTCCCTTTCGGTAACCTTAATATTGTCTGTCTGCAGTATTCCCAAGTGTTTTTAGCCTTGCCCTTTGGCTTCATCGACGGTCACACTTTCAGTTCATTATGTGCTTTTAGTCTGGAATTTTCTGGCTGCTCTTTTTATTTCAATCAATCATGCTGCATGAAGTGTTGATGGACAGGTCTGGATCTGATCGAATTTAGACGCCATCTTCTCTTTGGTCTGCCACGTGATCGTTTCTTGGAGAAGTCTTGCACGTATGATTGGTCCTTAGAGGGTTGTGCAGATAATTCGAGTCATGTTGGATTTGTCCGATCCAAATTTCATATTTATTTCGTGTCAACTTTATATGGCGGTGTGGCCGAGTGGTTAAGGCGCAGTGTTTCGTGTTGTGAGGTCTCCTTGCGTGGGTTCGAATCCAGTCGTCGGAATTACGAACCACAAGCCAGCAGTCAACTCAGCTGTCCATCCTTCCGAGGTCGGTAAATGAGTACTCAGAAGTAACTTTGAGGGCACACGCACTGGACACACATTGGTAACATCTTATCTAAAATTAAAGTGTTTAATCCAGTACGAAGATTCGTCTTTATTTATTTTTTTGTAACATCTTATCTAAAATTGAAGTGTTTAATTCAGTACGAAGATTCGTCTTTATTTATTTTTTTTCACTGGAGGCTTTTACAGTTTGCAAAAATGAGATAAGAATAGTGTGTATTGAGAAATAATGCATGCAATTCTGAATAATGCCGACCTGATTTCCAAATATTTGAGAGGCATGTTATTTCTCTGAAGCTCCCATCTGTATTCGTTTCGTCGTGTCTTTTTTCAAAAGCAATGTCTTTCCTTGCGTGGATGCGTCCAGCTTGTAGACCATCAGCTGTTCGGCCAGTCTCACATGAAGCGAGTGCAATTGTTTAAGCCAGAATGCGTGAATTTCAGCAGGTTTCGGAGCTTCCCAGTTTGGCATTTTCCTTGGCTAATTTTTTAGATCATCTACAGTGCTTATATAATCCGATTGCTCTGGTTTTACCTTTGAAATTCTTTGGTGGTTGGCCACCTGGTTTTGTTGACACGTCTCACAGTTTCGTTCCAGATATTTTCAGAGAACGTTCTCTTTTCCTGCTGATTCGCCGCCAGTCATTATATGTTGTTATTGTCTGCTGTATCTTAATTATCGGTCCTGTCTTACGGCCATTTCTGGAACAACTTGCCGACATGGTACTCAGATGTTTAATTTTCTTCAAACTGCGAAACTCTTTCAGAGCATCTCTTAATCTTGTGACTAATGGCTGTCTCTGATGACTGTCTCTGTAATTATCTGTTCAACTTTGTCGGTAATTACATCCAAATTGTGCCAATGAATATTGCATTACTTCTGCAGATGCTCTTTCCTTCATCATTGAAGTTTCCCTTTCTTTTGTTCAGTCGGCTGAATGCATTCTTTGCGTAGTTTAATCGCTTTTTTGTTAAGATTTCTCTTTCACTGAAGAGTTCCCAAAGCCTTCTTTCATTCACGAGACTTACATTCCTTTTTAATCTTCCCTCCCAATTTTTTCTATGATCTGCCTGGCTCATGCATATATTAAGTCTACAGTTTCTCGAGTGTATCTGTCTCTATTGGGTGAACCAGGTTATTGATGGCATGGATTTCATTCCACAGTTTTTGTGATCGACTGCCTTGAGTACTGGTAGTCTAACTTTTCATTCATTCATCCATGCATGCATTAATTTATTAATTCATTAGGCCTGGAGTTCTGTTTATCATGATGTCAATGTTTCAATTTGTATCACCGACGCACTTGATGCGGGTTGATCTGGAGTACTTATTTCATTTTAATACTCATGAAGTTCACTAACTTCGATGTACTTTAGAAGTGCCTGAACAATCACACTTATGGTATATTACCGATGGAAGTTATAGCGTCCTCTGGATTCTTATTTTGGTTAGATAGAAGCTTTTTTTCTCCGCTAAATTCTTTCCCGACAGCATCTACTTGAGTTGGTGAAAGCCGTTAATTTTTTTCATCATCGAGTCTTTCCCTCAGATATGCTTTGAGGGAAAGTGGTTGCAGAATCTGTTACGAGCCAACGAAAAATGAGTTGAGATCGCTGTCGACGTCCATGTCAAGGGACACCAACGTGGAGGTTTCTGCATTGTCCCCGGTACTTCCGCAGTATGTCTCGATCTCGTTCGCTCTTCACCAGTTTCATGTCCACTAAACCGGATGGCCTGCTCTTCATGACTAGACACCCTCTAGCCATTCACTCTATCACCACAACAGGAGTACCTAAGGGGTAGAGCTTTATATATTGGGTTCGTCTCCATCCGGCAAAAGTTTTTTAAAACAGCGATGATGCCACTGGAAAGCCTTCAGGCGATCTTGCAACATCAGACTGGCTGATTGACTACTGTTTCCAGGGTCATGTTTTGCGCATTTGCGTGCCTCTTGATGCGTCTTGATCATTACCATAATTATCATCACTATCATCATCATCATCATCATCATCATCATCATCATCATCATCATCATCATCATAATCACCACAATCATCATCACCACAATCACCATTACCATCATCATCATCATCATCATCATCATCATCATCATTGTCCCCATCATCATCATCATCATCATAATCACAATCATCATCACCACAATCACCATCACCACAATCACCATCACCACAATCACCATTACCATCATCATCACCATCATCATCATCATCATCATCATCATCATCATCATCATCATCATCATCATCATCATCACTGTTATCATCTTTTTGACATGATCATGGTCACCTCTATAATTGTTTCATCATTAAGTACATATGTCTGCTCTTGTATCCACCCTTTATATATGTTATGAAGCTTTTTAAGTCCTAGTACATATCATATGATCTTAAACGAAATTTTTATCAACCTCATGAAAAACTCTTGCTATGAGCATTTTGCTGATACTGTTTATTTTTCCATTCAGGTTGACGACGACTCTGACAAAGAAAGCAGTACGTGTTTTATTTTTCTTGCCATTTCACGTTCCACTTGTCATTCACACTACTCAGCTATTTGCACTACATAGGCGAATCACTTTTCAAGATCCAAGTAGATGTTAACCAAAATTCACAACGTCGAACTAGCTTCAAGTCAAAATTTTTTATTCTGTGCATGTCTTATGGGCGACTTCATTAGATTAACACAGCAGCAGTAGTATTTTCTTGTGAAGAAACTCCATATTTTCTCCGCCAACGCATGCAATGGTGGCCAATGCAGTAAATGTTGCACAGAGAATGGATTTTCCATGGCGTTACTCCAAATCACTTTTTGATCATGGTGGAGTCAGTGGGAAGAGTAATTTGCTGATTATTTTTAAATAACAGCGAATGTGACTAATGTGTCATAAAGAATATTATATTAGTTTGGATGTTTTATGTCAAATCTCCTTATGTCTCGTTTGTCCACTTGTTTTCACCCCGTTGATGTTTGCCTTTTGAAAGATAGACGAACGGAGCAGCTGTATTTAGAGCATTCGAATGATGTTATTATCATTATCATTATCATCATTATCAATTTCGTACCTCCGACATCTTATGCTGCAGCAATGAAATTTTGACAAGTCCTGACCTTCTTCTCTGGTAGACCTGTTCCCTTCTATCGATTTAATATCCATCTGCATATATATTTACATTTCTTTTGTTCTTTTCCCATTGTATTAGTTTTACATTGTAAAACCTAAGCGAGGATGGCCAATTTCAAACTATCTATGTGTTTGAGAGGTTGGTAATTGCAGTTTGAATTGAATTCGAATGTGAGGTTTCAATTGTTATCACCTAGCGTTGAGATGATTGTTGATGAGTTTTTTGGTCTAGGTGTTTCTGAAGTTTCAAAGACGAACAAAGGAGAAGGGAGAGTAAGTTTAACAGATTTATGATTATTTCAAATATTTGTTCATATTTCTGTGAATTTAAAGGCTTCTTGTCAGTTTCTCTTTGATTGCCTCAGTTGCGCAGATTTTTACCGTGTCATTTACCGAACGCACCTGGTCGAAAGACAGATGTGTGAGAAAGTTAGAGTGACCGGGTCTTTTAACATCCACCGTTTTCGATTTTTAATTCATTGGACTACAATCTGCTCTACATTCTAAAATTTTGACAAATATTTGCAATTTTTTGTTGATTTGCCTTATTTTTGTACTTAATCGTCCCAGGATCGTATTCTTATTTCAATTAAACACTGCACAACCACCAGACGCTCTGCTCAATCTCACCCTTTCCAAGTTTCACTGCCTAATTTCACTGCCTAATGCACGAACTCTATTCCACAAACCATCATTAATTTCAGCAACCAGTAAACTATGGAACATCTTCCTTCCAGAATGCTACAGCTTCTTATGTTTAAAATCTATAATCAGTCAACTTGATCTTATCCCCCTCTCATCTATGCCTGTCTCGTTTCCTTTGTTGGGCTCTGTATAGACCACCAGGTCTTTCCCCAGCATAACATACTGAAATAGAATATTAGTCCATCCAATCCGCTGGTATTCTTATCGTGATGATGATATCAGCTAAATTATATTCCTACCCTGACAATGGGCTATTCTTATGAGGTAGTATTTTTTGTCAGGATGAATCTCATCATCCAGGTGGGCTATGCAGAGGTTATACAAAAGAAAAAGATGGGGATAAGATCAAGTTGATTGATTATAGACTTCTTCCGGTGACATTCCTTTTTGGGTTCTATATTTCTTTGATTGGCGTAAGATCACTGGGCGTTATGTATTTACAGTTGCCTCCACCCTATAGTTAGTAAGACGAAGCCCTTCTCTTCTCTTCGTTGCTTGTGTTCGCTATTTATATCTCCTGCCAGTCTCTGTTTCATCAATGATGTCTCTTTTGCATGCCACTTATCGATATTGTGTTGATGTCATCTGACTTATGATGTGTGTTCCTTTAGGGAAAGAAAAGGAAGTCACGTGTAAAAGGCAAGGGAGAAAATGACGGAGAGGAAGGCTTCCAGTCTGACAACGATGTTTCAGACGATGTAAGCTGGCATTATCTCAATTCTCTGTTATCATCTTTCCAATTTTACTTCATTGCTTCTTATTCAACCAGTCTTCCACTTTGTAAATTTTTGTTTTAAGTAATTTTCCGAAGTCTTCGTATTTTTATCAGGATGTTTCCTCTCACACACTAGAATATCAATTCGTGTGATGTAGAGAAACTTGCAATCAATGTTGATGCAAATGATTCTCTTTGCCAGTTATTATGAAAATACTCACCAATATCCTTTCTCTCAAAAAACGTGCTCTTAAATCCAAACGAGGTTCAACTAATATGTCTTTAAACGGCACATCCGTGTGTGAGCAGCAGTTTAAAGATGTGCAATACCGGCTTGCTTTTTAAGAGTTGTGTGGAATCTGGAATATTTTTCGTCCTTTTTAAAGGATTATCCGTATTGTGCTGTTAATCTATCTAGTTATTTTATTCGATTTTTTATGGAAGAACGCGATAAATTTTGTTTATACAACATATTGCATTACCTTGTATGATGGGTCTCATTTTCAGAATTTTTGCCGGAATTTTTCTTTAAAACTAACTCTGTGCATTAGAGATTATCGTATGCATTTTACTGATTTCACATTTTTTTTAAGGATGATGGCTCTGAGCAAGACTTCGAAGACACTCCGTTGTCATCTGCTGTTTCTTCTCCAGCTTCTTCCACCATGTCATCAAAAAAGAAATAACTTTTTTGGTGTAAACTAGTTTTCATTGATTTCTATTTGTAGATTATAAGAACTGCATTCTGAACAAGCTAAAGGATGTAGTAAACGTTTGGAAAAATTATTTGGTAAAAATCTTGTTTCTTGTTAATCGGTATGGGTGAACGATGGCGTAATGTTTGGAAGCAGCGTTGAAGTTATGAAAAGTATCGCTCCGATACGAAGCTCTCAAAGACGATGCTTTATCCAGTCCCTAGATACACAGGGATGGTTTCGCAGAGTAAAAAGAGGTTTTATAAGTAGTATCGAAAGGAAAGCTCTCGCTTCAGTCTTAAAATGACACTCAGCGACTTGTTTCAAGGATGCCTTGTGAGAGTTACCACTAATAGCCTAAACAAGAGTCAACAGTTTTCTCCAGTTTTTCCAATTGAAGTTAACCGCACGCTCCTTAATGTTGGAGTTATTTTTAACTGTGCATCATCCCCCTGAGGCGCTCAATCCAATCCGATATTCATCCAGGTTGTTTCAGGTCTTAAGTAAGAACGCGACCACGTATTTGCGGTCTTTTTCCTAAATCAGTGCAGTTATCGATTTGCAATGATTGATTGCTTCCGAGTAGAAAGGGTTCCGATATATTTGTAAATCGTCCTAGGTCACTTGGAAAATGGCGATTGTTTAATGCTGATGGATGGTGGGGATTCCCAGTGAATGCTCTGCTCCCACAGGCCGTAACGCATGTGTTGCTGGAACGTTTTTGCAACTTTTTAAGCACTTTCCAGTTAAACCGATGCCCTCCCTGATTAAGTATATTGCTTAGTTGAATTTCATATTATATTTGAATAGTTAGCGACCATATGCTCTTAAATGGCTTCAGGCCTATTGCATTTCCGTGGTATTTCATGATCAAGCTAAAAGCGTGGTCTTGGTAGATTTTCGTAAGTTTTGTCTGAATTTTAGGCGATTTTTCTGAAAGGGTGTTTGGGGACACGGGGTCGTGTTTTACTCTCGAAAATTTATCCCAGAATACACCCTGCTGTCATATTTCTACAAGTCTTATTAAAGGGAGTAAGAATGTGCAGATTTTGAAAACGAAGGAATGTTTCGACGAGTTTTTGTTGGAAGACTACTTGAACAGTTAAATCGATCTGATGACGTAATGCGTTGATTTGCTTTAGCAGCGTGGTGACATTTTGCATACCTAATGATATGTTTTATCTTTATGTTTGCGTTTTTGCTTTGTATCTCTTTTGACGTTGGAATTTTGACGGATACGCACTTCGCTTATGTGTACGTAATAAGCCTTGCGTCAATACTCGTGTTTGGCTTCATCTTTTGTAAGATCAGAATCGTGCATAATACCAACTTAAGACCGATAAAGGTGGTCATTTGGGTTTTCATTTTATTGATTCAAGAACCGTCTTGGAAATCGGAACGTTTATTCTGCGAAAATCTCCCTTGTCAGAAAGCATATTTTTCCTGAGTGTCGTACTTATGCACATTTTCGGAATTTGTGAGCAGGGGTTTTTTCCATTTTGACACCATACGCTCTCGCATCTTTGGCTCCATGGAAACTGTTCAAAAGAATTCGTTGATGGAATGAAAATGGGGGCATCGCATCTTACCTGGTTTTTTCATAATATCTTTCAACCTCCCCCGTCTCCTTGCCATAGATAGCCCGTTATTAAGATTTACCCCCTGATCGCTTATTATAGCCCTGTTAAACGTTAGAGTAGCTGACAACAGGATCCATGACCGATCTACACACACAGCAGACAGTATCACATTTACCGGATGTAGAGATTAATCGGTGGCTTGCTCTGTCGATCCAGTGCTGGTTGCACACAGAATGGGTCGCTCCGTGATGAAGATGGCGATTCTGTTATCTGTGTTTGTACTTCATAGTTTACTGTGTATCGTCACCGTCGTGCAGTCAGATGGTAAGACGCTTCCCAGTTTTTCTTTTCACGTGATATGATCACACGCATCTCAGCTCATGTTTCAACCCGGTCATTATGGACCGAGCGTTTGTAGTGCCTAGGCCCATTACGTCTTGTTGTGATCAAAGCAGAGAGTTGTTCCGTTTGTCACTTTCCATAACAAGGCCTCATATATGTACACGTACCAGCCACTGGCTTTAATCTGCAAATATAGCATGCCAAGGGCCACCGATGGAGCTCAGACCATCCACACTGTTGGGGGGGGGGGGGAGAGAGGAGGGGGCAATGCCAGTAGATAATACCAACTGCCACCCACCACGTACTGTTCCTGAGGATGGTACTCAAGCACGAGTATTACGCTTAATGCTTGCCACCCACGTAAAAGTCAGGCGTGCGTGCGCTGAAAATTCGTTTGATTTGCTTTTCATTCTTTGATTTGAGTTTCCTCTGCAACAATATATTGAGTGTATCTGTGAGTGTATTTAGATAATATCAAGCTGTCACGCAGGCATGCCTAGCAAGAATCAAGTTGCGACCGTCCTCTAGTTCATATTTATCTTGCAGGCTATAAATCTCGTACGTTTCTCAAAAGGACTGCATAGTTAATAACTCGATCAGCGTCGCCTCCTCACAGTTTTTGTCCCATGAATGAATGGGGTCATTGTTGAATGGTTAGTGCCTGTCTTTTGTCGGCCACAAGAGACTTGTCCGGCCCCCACCAGTCTCACTTTCAGATACGATGCCTAGAGCACTCTCAGAGGCGGGCTGTGGGCCAAGATGGGGACTAGCCCCCCTCCCCCAAATTTAAAATTCTGACTATATTTTGCTCCCTGTAAATGCAGTTTTTGTTGTTGACGACTAAGATGAAAGCGCAATTTTTAAGCAAAGAAAACACATCATCCAACTAATCCCGCTTTCTTACTTTGAAAACCTACCCTCCCTGAATTATTGCTCTTGCTCGAGTTTGCCCACTCAAGCTTGCATCTACAGCGACTTGTTTGTTTGCTTGTTTGTTGCAAATTCCTTTGTAGTATGTATTTCATGTCGGCATTGAAATGCAACAAAAGCAAGTCTTACTTAGTACTGCCCCCCCCCCTGCTGTTCTCACCATTCAGGTCCCTTCCCATTGAAGTATTTGCCACAGTTGAACTAGCTTTATAAAATTGGATGTCTCGACTATATTTTCAACAGCATGTAATGGTTGCTAAGAAACTTGTCAGTGCAAAATGGTGCTTCAGTACCTGAGGCGCACAATTACGGGGGTCCATACCCTGCTCTTTTCCTCAAAACGGCCAAGGTGCCCTTTTCCTAGAGGAAATGCGAAGCTTCCGTTAGGAAATGAAATGTTTTGATACTGCTGTCAACACTGAGATCAATGGTTGTTAATGAAGTCAGGGTAATTATTGTGTAAATGAATTGCAAGTAGCGAATCGACGAAAATTGCTGTGCTATTTCTCCCGTTTCTAAATCTGAAGAATATAATTCCAGGCTATGCCCCTTTCGAATGAAAATTCTATCGTTCACTTTTTGTGACCAGGCCCCCTGCCCTCTATATTTTTAGTTGCGCCCACGGTACCTCTCAAATCGCCGGTAATGGCATTAATATTGATTAGGGTTAGCATTGATGGGGTTAGCACGTTAATAGCAATTTTGGTTATGTATTGCATATTAGGACTGAAGATTAAATTATGCTCAAGTTAAAAATGCAAAGTAGCAGAAATAGAGAAGAATGGCACGCACTGAAATATGCTGACAGCCCTCCCCCCTTTTTTTTTTCTTTTTTTTTTTTAGTGGGTTATGTTGAGGAAAGGCCATGGTGGCCTATACAAAGCCCCAACAAAGGAAGAAAGAAAAAAGCGAGCAGCTAAGAGGATAGAGAGTTAAGATCAAGTTTATTGATCTTAGATTTGAAAGATGGCAAGTTGTAGGACTCAGGAAAGCAAGAAGAAGGCAAGACGTTCCATAAGTTGCATGTTCTTGGGATGAATGATGATTTGTGAGATAGAGTTCGTGGATTAGGCAGTGAAACTTGGAAAGGATGTGATGAGTTGAGCTTCTGGTGGTCCTGACACGTCTCAGAGGAACTGGAATAATATCCCTGATCTCCTGAGAACAATGTCCGTTAAAGTATCTGTAATAGGTGGAAAGATCTCCAACTAAACGACGATGGGAAAGAGGTTGGAGCGATTTGGTGAGGTTAGGATTATTGATTTTTAACTCGTGTTGCCATCTGCTGCTGCCGTTAATCTCTGACATCAATTTTACGTTTTTCAGCCACAGTTTGTACGATCTTTGAGTACCAGTGCCCAAGTGGTAAATGCATACCAACTGATTGGAGATGCAACGGCCAAAATGAATGCGCTGATGGAGCAGATGAACTACTTTGTAGCAGTGCATGTAAGAGAATTTATCCTTATCAAAATTATATGACAGTTGAAGTGATGCAAGCCGGTCTCCGATGATAAGTTGTCTTAAGATAGGCTTGATAACAAATACGTAGTATGCCCCCAGCCTAGAACACCGCTACAACACAAGTGAGAAGGAGAGACTATTTGAGAAAAGTTAAGGCAAGCCAGGTACACAAGACCACACAAATGCTGAACTTTCACAATGCATCGAGAAGGAGGCCTCGTTCTCTCTCTCGTACGATGAGACAGCACTCAACTTGATTGCGAATCCACTATTGACGAAAATTCGCATTGTCCTTTACAAATAGTTGTACCAACTTGAACGAATTCATCAAAACTCCTGCAAAGATTTCTTTAGAACATTTTCACTGAGCCAAAGTTGGAAGCTACGGAGAAATAAATATCATTCTGAAGCATAAGAAACCTGGCTGTGTTGCAGCACAATCTCAATAATGGATAGTATCTAAATAATTTTAATTTCTCCGCAGTGCCCAAAAAGATCACGCAGCTGACAGTTCTCCCGAATGACAAGACATCGGTGATTGTGACTTGGGTTGCCAGGAGGCTAATCAACTCACCTCCTACGACGTCATTCCAGTTGAATTTTAAGGGATTCGCAAGCGAGCAGCATCACACCGTACACCTGTCACGATCGATGAGGTCGTATGTTGTAAACGGTTTGAGGCCACTTGGGTTTTATGAGTTTTCTATCCGAGCTAGTAATCGTTATGGAGCAGGACCAATGAGCGATTCGGTATTGGCTCGGGTAGGAAGCGACGACAAAGGTACATTTACTTAGCATCATTTCTACTGAAAACCAGGCATTCCAAATTTGCAGTATTTCTTATGGTTCGGCAGCTCTTCAATTTTAGTATCTATATTTTGTATATATATATATATATATCTATATTAGCAAACGTTATTCTTAACAGAATATGTTTGGTGCGAGTGTTCTCTAAAAATGGGTCAGTTGCCGTGTCTGCTGTGGCTCACAAGTCCAATGCGCGCTCGGCATTTGGGTCCACATTTCTGGCACATGAAGTCGTCAGCGCTGGCCCCATCGGTGGCCTTGCGCTTTCGAGCTTATGTTCTTCAATGGTAGTACAATAGAGACTTGGTACAAATTCATATTATATATTCATTGCTGTAGGAAAAGCCGTAACCATATCATTTCATACCACTTCTCTCACGGAACAAATATCCTTGGGTTAAAGCCGATAGGGAACACTAGTGGTAAGATGTTTGTTTTACGAGGTTCCAAGGGCGATTCGATTTAGCTGTTTGCGGTCGTGGTTTCGCTGGCCTTGGCTTCAACTAAGAACGAGGCTATGACGTTGTATTCACACACCCTTCTTCGTCAACTTATTTCTATATCTCATGAAAACTTTTTTTACTGCAGCGGAATCATTGTTGCAAGCAACGCCTATGAACTCATCTGCAATCATGCTAACATGGACGAACCCTAATGAAGCACCAGTTCTGGGTTACTTTGTTCAATATAGAAATGTTATGGAAGGCGAATCGTTGCTTGGCCAGCAGTACACTGTTTCGTTGGCTCAATCACATAGAGTGAGTGATTCGTGTTTTTTTATTTTCGCACACATTCTCCAGTGGCTGGACTCTCCAGACCACTGTGAGTCGATCTCTAACATTAAGGGCTTGAGTTGTTCTGTTTGCTGTCGTTACGTATACGACTGATACACCTTGCATAAAGATTCAAGTTTCCAACGTTACTCAAAGTAGCAGTCAAGTCTTCATGCTGCATGTTTTTGCTACTTTGAATATTCCATAACATTGTTGATTCTTTGACATGTCTGCTCTTTCGTTTTCTCGTTACTTTATCCTATTCTAATGCAATATTCGATGCTTTTTTTCCCTCAGAAAGCCATTGTCACCAAAGGAGTTAAGGCAGGTAGGACATATCGTATCACCGTCCAGGCATTCACTACATACGGTTATAGCGAAGAGATTGGACCGGTTCTCGTCAAAGTTCCAAGTGCAGCCATCCAACCCCCAGATTTTGCAGTCCAGTTTGATGAAAGCTCTCTATCATATGATGCCCTACTCAGTATCGGGCCGAGCAAAAAAGTCAAAGGGTATGCTTTTCGATTTGGGAAAAGCTTCACGAAGTCACTACCTGTCATAAACGAGAAAGTTGTGCAGCTTCCAGCAGATTTTACCGTCGGAACTGTAAAAATCGATCCATTTCTCTGGCATTATTTTGGGGTTTCAGCACAGGGACACGATGGCCGCTGGTCGAGAGAGAGTTTTCAATGGCTGCGTGGTCCTCAGAAAGGATACACCGGTTTCTCAAGCACACCTGACAGTGTAGTTCTTCTCTGGTCACCAATTGACCCAAAATTCAACACTGATTATTATGTGGTATCATTTAAGGCGTCAGATGAGCTTGTGCAGTCTGATATTTCAGTGCACAATGACACAACGGTAGGCTATGCAAGGATCAAAATTGGCTCCCTTCGTGAAGATACAGTGTATGATTTCGAGATTAGCAATGAGGGTGCAAAATGTGACAAATGGAAAACATTCAACCTATCTGTGAAGACCAAAGCCAGGAACTACTAACCAAGTAAGTGAGTATATTTTTAAACGTATTACTGGAACATTATGTCAATTTCAGCAACGAGCAAACATCAAAATAGAGAGAATGATTGCACGCTACAAGCTGCTAATTTTCCTCTAGAAGAAATTACACCGCTTGATTCCTTAACTCTCGCTATGAACTGTTGATGGAAAGAAGGAACTAACCTGGAACAGGGGAGTCATGAGATCGAATCCTGCACTGGCTACAATAAAGGCATTATCCTTAATACGGAAGACAGCGGAAAACCATGTCCTAAATATCCACTTTCCTAGAGCAAATTTGAAGTCTTGTCTTAACTTTGTAATGCAGTTGAATACTGAGTGCGCAGTGCAACAGTCTTTAGAGACGTTATGTGTTAGCATTAATTTTCTTCTAGGCCAACTTTTTCGATACTTGCCCTTGCACTTCGGAATGATTATCACGATGCCATATAAACTATAAAGCTCTATATTATGATTCAATCTGATTTAAGGAAACATATTCTACCATTTCCAGTTGTCACCCATCCTTGATTTTCATTCGGTCAATCTACATGCTTTCTACCTGGATCTCTCGATGTTTGCATTTCTTGAACTGAATATTCTTTCATTCGTTTTTCAGATATGACTGCAAATCATTCAAGCGTGGATGAATTCCCTCTTATGACGTCAGGCATCTTTGCCAGTTATTCCACTCTTGAAGCCAATTATTCCCATCATAGATTTCAGCTCAATGTTATTTCAGATGATGATTGATTTATTTAGTATCGAGATTGCCATTAAGCTCTTCGACGACTTCTGATTTGCATTGTTGGTTGCGCGATCGACAAACCCGCTTGAAATTCCTATATGCCCCCCTAATAAGACCATACTTATTTTAGTTAAAGTAGCATATTTAGCGTAAGATACATGGGCACATGAATTGTAGAGACGGGTGTTCGTCTTGCACTGGAGTTGCTGCGGAGAGTTTCATACAAGCCACGTAGACATCAGTGTAGATTCACCACGCCTTTTTAGAATCAGAATGCCCTTTACAGATCTTAATGAAGCTCCTACATTCTTCGCCTTGTTTTGGGAACAGCTTTTAGATGCATGGCTGCCTAGATTGTATTACCTAGGACAATGTTCATTTCAACAGTCATTTCCAATTCAAGGCTAGACAAAGTCAAGCAAAGTCGATGCATTATGCATAACAGACATTCACTTAACGAAACCAACCAATCAGATCGTTTTAAAATGACAACACTAGACTCATGTGACTTTCATTCATCGATCGTTGTGGCAAGGAATGGCCTGGAATGCTTTTAGATAACTTCGTCGTTTCAGACGCTGCTTTGACATTGCTGCACAATCTCAGAATTTTCGCCATCGTACTCACTTCTAAGCGGTTTTATGTAGTATTTCACAGTATTTAGTAAATTCGCATAATTGCCCAACGCAATTGCCCGATAGTTTCGTTCACAAGGGTGTGTATTGGCGACGGACTAATGTGATGTATTCTGGCATCTGTGCGGCTGTTTGAGAAGGTTTAGACACAGCAATTTAGTTTTGTAAGTGCTTCTATGTACATTTTCTAAATCAAGTAATACGTTTTTTGACATTGATACAGTTTCCTTTATTGGGTTCTACTGAGAGGAAGGAGGTTTCTTTTGATGATGTTATTACTGCTGCCTCTTGAACAAGGTCACGCACACACACACACAAAGAGATCTCTACACAGATTACATACATGTGTATATATATATATGTATATATAAAAATATATATATATATATATTTATATAAATATATATATATGTATACATATATATATATATATTCATATATACATCATATATATATATACAACATATATTTAAATAGATGAATTTATATTAATATATGGAAACATAGAAATACGTGCAAATATAAAATATATCAATAAACTCAATAAATATATGTACATATAAATGTATTTGTATAAATATATATATATATATCTATGCATTTACATATATTTATGCATGCATATATATGTATATTTCTAAATGTGTAATCTGAGAATATTTCTTTTTTGTTTTTGTATGTGTGTGTGTGCGTGCGCGTGTGAATATATACTTATAAATATATATGTATTTACATGTATATGCATATTTACAGTACGATTTAGATTCTATTTAGCATTTCCGGTTTATGTTGACATAGTTGAAACTGGATTCTGATGATGCACAACATATGGTAGAGAAGTGAATCGGACCGGTCATCTCCTTGTTCCTTCTTTGACTGACTTGGCCTTCTTTCTCATTAGGCAAACTATTAAAAATTTGTAGGTTAACCAACATCCTAACTCTTCTATTATGATTATAATTTCGACTAACTCAGACAATTACCTCTTTGTCCCTGTTTTCACTGACCAAGCTACAAGGGTTCATGATTTGAAAATTTAGTGATCATATTCGTACATTACCGGATAAGTCTAAAGGAGACTTACTTATTGGAAGTGCTTGAATATGACGTGGGAGTGAGACATTAGTTTCAAATCATTTGCCCCACAACACTGTTCCCACTATGTGGCCACAGTTTCTCTGAACTCTTTTATTCCCGAAGGGATTCCAACAACATGGTCCATACTACCCAACTTTTATGAGGTTCTATAAATATGATACCACATACTTCCAACAGCAACCAAACGATCATCTGTTCATTGTTACTCTAACGGAAGGCAGAGCAAAGTTCATTTGCATACGGCCGAGTTATTGTATATGTACTGGTAATTTTCAGGCAAATTTGAACTCCATTGCCACTGCACATATATTTATGTCATTGCTTTTACAGTTTTTACCCTATCGCTTGTAACTTTGATCAATTTACTTGAAAATGTTTAGTTTCAACAGGACCCGTGTTGATAGCAGTAAAATCTTCATTGAAAAGGTTATCCTGTATAAATATGGCACATTATTATTACTGTTATAACATTGAGTGGTGCCGTGGTGTAATGGCTAAGCATGCGGACTCATAACGCAGGGGTTGCGTGTTCGATTCCTCCGTGTGTCACAATACAAACACCGTAGGTGACGAAGGTACCGGGAAACTACCTCATGAAATCTGCTTCCTTAGAAAAAACTCAGAGCCCTGTCTCTGGTTTCTACTACGCTCAAAATCGGTTATGCAACGCAGTGTTGAGTGAACTTTCTTGTTGATGTATAAGACGGTAGCTCGAAGCTTGGTCCTTAGTTCGAATCCACCCTTGGTTTGACTTTCACTTAGAATTGGGAGAGTTGCTAGTGCTCTGTAGTCACAAGCGTAGAAATCAAGAGGTGCGGTGACGTGGAGAGGAAGCAATCATTGTGCAAAAAGGGAGTACAGCATTGATTTTCCATCAAAGTATCGCTTCACTTGATTTTACACAAGGCTCCTTGTACATTTGATAACCAAACGATGTATCCCATCTTGATCTACACTCGGATTCGGATTCCACTCGTAGTCCGAGTTTGGTTCCCATTCTTCCTTCAGGAATCCTTTTGATGCCGCTTGTGGGCCCTCACATGACTGAGTAGGCCCAGCCTGTGGCGGAAAGTCTTGGGCAGTAGTCACATGGCAGAGTGGCCGGCGGAGGGGTGGCTGCTTGTCTGCGCTTGCGTTCTTGGCGCTTCAGGTCCACCTGGCTCCTCCTCTCTGCTTCGAAAGCTTCTACGCCTTCACGAACTCTGACCTTCCATGAGTGTCGCTCGTGTGCAATGGGTTCCCAGTTGTTATCGGAGATGTTGGCCTGCGCTAGCGATCGCTTCAGTTGATCTACACTAACAGAGAAGGTATTTTCACTGGCAGTCATTTGTAGAAGGGCTCGTTCGGTAACGTAGAAGTATTAGCTGTATACTTTCTATTTTTAGTAGAAACTGTCAATATAAGAAACAGTGCAGTCAGGATTCCAAAACTTAAAAGTCTTTGGTGCAAGGTTTTGTCTGGGTTGAAAAAATTACGAAACTCTTGCTGCTATGGCATCAAATTTTCGAAACTGAATTTGCTTTTTATAACTGTAAAGGAGTCAGTCATGTTAGCCATTGAATACACAAGCCCCCAAAATCTCGAGGTATGTTGCGTTCATAGTATTTCTATTGGTCACAACCCAATGAAATTATTTTTAACTATGAAACGGGGGGTTGGGGATTGGCAAAGTTAGGAAAATTATGTTTCCATGTTGAGAAATTCGCTAGGAAAATTTTACACAGAAATTTGACAAAAAGATAAGAACTCTTGTCGAAACATTTTCCAGTTTTTTTGAAAGGCTGGGTATAGTTCTCCAGCTTCCACCCCACCCCCATTGTACCTGATTTATCCTTGAAACCCCAGAGATTTTTCTAAAATGGATTGGTTTTAGGCGGAGATAAAATGCCCTCTCTAATGTTCTTTGGGGTTATTAGAGTTATATGTTTATAATGAATTGCTGACAAAACTGTGATGATGATGTCTAAGACGAACAAACCATGCCATCAGGCGCTCTTTCTACATTCACTGATACTAAAACCCCATATTTTACCCCCACTTCCCTAGTGCTTGTACCCTGTACAGATCTCCTTGGCCCAGTTTTATGACATCACTTCCACTCTGATTGGGTGATTCGTACTTAATGATTATGTGATTAATTCAATTGAATTTGCTTGTGGCGAAGTGGTTGTGTAGTCAGACGAAGCTGTGTTGTGTTGGTGGATGCGACGAGGAAAGTGTACTCGGAAATAATCTATTTTTAATTGTGCACGGGACCAAATTTTCGACAAGGCCTTTCAGAGATTTGGATTTTAAAACTTTTCTTTATTCAACGCCAAATTCATCGTAGTGGCATTGCGTAAGATATTGTCACTTGAGTTTGGAAAAGGACACCCGATCCTCGTGTTTTGCATTCGAGATCTGGCCTACGTTGGTTCTTTATTGAATTGGGAGTATTGTTTCACACGTATTTTCTCGATATGCCTAGGTGCTTCATAGACAAGTCTTTGATTGGAGAACTGCATTTTAACAAGGATTAGGAAAGAATAACGTATGTATGCATTTGATTCTTGCCCATTCCAAATTTGTAATATATTCCTCCGTCACTCCGTGCCCATGGTGCCTTTTGATGTTATGATACGTGCACCAGCTACCGATAACTTAAGTCTGGTTGTGAAGAAAAGGCTAGCTTTTGACTCTTAGCAATTAAATATGAACGTCAAACATTGAGTGCCTTCTTTCTTGTACAGTATGAATCGATTTGTCTATCTGGAATCGGTGTTTTTCTTGCATCACTGCTTGACCCCGCCGGTGATATGTTCGGCCGCTGTTTAAATTATAATACGTTGGCTAAATATCGCGTTCTATGAAATAGATCAATCAACGGATGAACTCTTAATTTCACGTCTCAACTGATTGCTGGCACGTGTATATATTATTTCAATAACAATAGAATGTTGGTCGCCAGTTAGAGTTCGATTGAAGTTTAACTGATAGTCTTATCGACCAGACATATTTCTTGCACGCCAGCTCGTTTGGTTAGGAGATCGCTAAACCCCTGAAGTTATGCATCGAACAGAGTGTAGGATGAAACGGATAACATTGAATTAAGGAAAATATAGAAATTTGCAAATGGATTTACGTTTAAACGAGGGGTTGGTCCAAAGTGCAAGGCAGCCTCAAGTGGAACCATAGTAAGGGAGACCAATGAACTCCTGTTGAATTCATCAGAATAATCAATCTCTTTGTTTTAAGATATAATATATATATATATATATATATATTTGTATATATATATGTTGTTGCTTGTAGATCAATTTGCACATTTCTATATTCTCCTCAATTCACTTTGCTCAATTAAACCTAGCACTCTGCTTGATGCATAGTTTCAAGTGTTAAACAATCTTCCAGTTAAACAAGCCAAGTGACAAGAAATCTCTGCCTGGTTAATAGGAATATCAGTTAAATTTAAATCAAGCTCTAACTGGCGACCAGCATTCTGTACTGCTAAAAACTAACAAAGACAATCAAAATCAACTTTAAGTCTTCGATCATGCAGCCCTTGTTGCTGGAGGGCCATGGACCAAATGTAGAGTGCTGATGCCAGGTCTTCTCTTTGTCTCGCTTTCCTGCACATAGTTTTGCTGACAATAATAAGGCTGTGTATATGTGAGTTGTAACGGTTTGAAGAGTGAGCTGGATGTTTCTGAGAATTGGTGCTATAAAAGAACACATGATCCGCTGAGTTGGAGGAATAGCAAGCAAGTAGGATAAGAACCAGAGAGTTACAGGGATGAACACAGAGTACCTATGAACAAATTTGAAATAGATGACCATTGAAGTTCTGAAAATCGCAATGAATGGAGATCCAGTTGTTATACAGGAGCCAACATGCCTGAGGAGATTAGGGGTAAACTTGAAGGAGAAGAGGATGAGACAAGGAATCCCAGTGATGCAGAAGACACAATTGCAATGTCCGCAAAAGAAAGACAGTGCGGCTGGGCGTGCTGCTTGTTGCCGCTGCTCCCATCCCCGATAAGTGGCAATCCACATTCATGCCGAATCCGGCAAGATCCTCAACAGCAAGTAGGAAAAAAACCATGCTGGAATGGGAAAAACCTTGGTAACAGTAAAGGAAAGAAGACAAAATTGCTGCTGATATGGAAAGAGATCTATTACCGCTTGTGACAGATAAAAAGATCAAAGAAAGAAGAGGAAAATATAGATTGAAGTGAATGTTGACCAGGGACTTAAAAGGATGAATTCAAAGCCATAGGGGATTACATAACTAAAATATTGAGGGTCAGGTTGGTTGGCAGGGGCTGCAGTCCACACTTGATGCTATTACGGTCTCAAAGAGGAAGCAAACGTCTCTGTCTGTGATTTTAAACATACAATGAGCCAGGTTTTGGTTACAATGTAAATTTTCAAGACAAAATGCAGCAGGTGAAAATATCTCACATTGATTTGAGTGTGTTTTATTCCATCTTGGAACTTAGTTACCATGCAGTGTGGTAACTGTTCATCTGTCTTCATTAAGCTTGGGAAGTTGCTTACATGGGCAAACATACGTGCAATTTTCTTTTAAGATTTTAAGACCATGCTTGAACAAACATTTCTGTTAACTTTTGAGTTCAATGTATTGAGGAGTGTATGACCAAAATTGTGCGTACTGTATTAGATTTAAAATGAGTTTATGTTTTTCTTTATTTCTACTTAACCAGAGATCTGCACCGGTTTACTATTCTAAAACCTGTTTGAAAATGAACCCTTTCATTCAAGTTGTGATAAGATATTCAGTCAAAGCTGGCATGTGCTGAATTGGAAGTTGCAAAGTAACGGAGCTTGGAACTGCAAGCTTGTTGGCAGTCAATATTCATGCCCAAGATTCTCATGACGTGGATATCCAAAGGGACAGTGTATTGAAACATTTGAATCTTATTGCTCCATTCCCAAGGAAACTTGCTTGCATTGAATGTTATGCTTCCCTCTAGACAGTTCACATGCACTAAGTCTACGGAAAGGAGAAAATATGTCGGCACGATTCAAATTGTAGTTAGGTTACAGATAAGATCACATTTTACTAAAGGTGTAAAAGATCACCGGTGCTGGACACGTTCAAGAAATATCAGGATCAAGGGCCGTAGAGCACAGCTTTATAAATCGATGATATTTTTGGGAATTCTTTGTTCATAGTTACGCCTTCGATACCAAAGAATTTTAGCCCGTGGAGAACCATGGAGGTTTCCCCGGTCGTTCCTTGCTATTTTGTTGGAAACAAACATAGAGGTTTTCTTTATGCCGATATTTTGCGTTCTTCATGACTCGTTAATCGTGTTACGTTAATTCGCAAAAGTAAGTTAACTCTGTCGCCACCAGCCACTTGTCAACAAACACGGCCCACGTTTTCTAATTCTTCCTTCTCTGGCTTCCTTCTTAATGAGCCGGTGTATAACTGCTGAATAAAGTTCCTCGAAAAGCCGTTTTCACTCGATCAATTCATTAAAGCAGATTGATGGGGGTTGAAGGACTGGACACCCTTCCTCCAGCCAGCCCCTGTCACTAAACGGGTTTTATACCGACTTTAAACTTCACTGGTTTGTGGCTTCCAGTGGCTGGGTTACCAACGATTCGTAAATCGATCACATGATTTCTAGCTGCTTCCCGCCAACATGGGAGGCAGAAACCGATTATGCCGGTTGTTAGAAAGCATCCACCAAAGCAAGACAATGTCTACTTTCTCTCTTGCCCGAACACTTTGATAGGGTTTTGCTTCTTTTGGTGCCTCATAAAAAATAACCTGGATGTATTTCGATCACAGTAAAGCCAGTCAGGACAAGTGCAGCCGTAGTTTTTTAGTGCATATTAAGTAACCCTCCTTTTGAGAAGTACGTCATGTTTTTCGTCGGCAGCTTGTTGATGAATTTTTCAGACGTGTCTGTAATTAATTTCAAATATAATTTATTACGCCTTGGAATGGAAGAAATAGTTAATCATTTAAATGTTATTCTACGTATTACGTAAGTTTCAGCGGTTCTCTTTCCGATCTCATTCATACATGTCATGTACCCCATTAAACCTGATAGTAGTCCAAACAGATGTTATTTAACCAATGTGTGTGTGTGTGTGTGGCTATCAAACGGAGTCTGCTCGTTTTCACTGTAAATAAATTAAGCTGACTTCACGTTATATTCCAGTTTTAGGCATTTGTCAGTTTGCTTCAAAAAGAGCTACATGATTGAGAAAGAACTATGCTGCATCGGCTCTTAACTGTTTCTATAATACTGCTAGCGACGGTTGGATATTGTTGCGGTCAGTCTAGCTCGGGTAGGTTGTTTTTATCTTTCTTTGTTTTGATCATCTGACATCCGAAAAAGCAGGTTAAATGTTGTCTGCCTTCGATTCAGAGTATTCTTGGGGGTTTTTAGTTATGGATCAAACTGCTTGGTATAAGCTGTGGGTAATCGCATGGGTATGTTAAGATCGCCGTTTAAGTGGCATATTACCCTTTAATGATACTCAAATTAGGCCCTATCACATTAAATGCTAAGTAATCAGAGTGATTTTGCTTGCATTGTGGAAAATTGTGGCCATCATTTAGGGGTTTAGCCTGTATAAGCACCATTTCAAAGGACTTTATTTTTAATTCTAACAGACTTTGTCATGAATCTTGTAGAATTTGTTGTGATCTGCAGGCTACAGATGCACAGCAGGGAATTTCAAGTGTGCAAACGAAGAAACATGTATTCCCTCTGCTTGGCTTTGTGACGGAGACGCAGATTGCACGGACAGATCAGACGAACGAAAATGCGGTAAGATGATACATCAACCTGTGCTTACTTGAGTATGGCAACATAGTACCAGGTTTAGGCCCAGTCTACCAAACTCGGCTTTTTGCGGTTTAAGCGGAGTTCCACTAAATTGTAACGAAATCAGTAAAATAGCCGGAAATAGACGAATTCTGCTTTCTATTTTTGATTTTTTTTTAAAGTTTCGTGCAGCGATTGACGTGATTTAGGTTTTAGGCAGTTTCTCTAGATTGTTTTGCTTGAGTGTGCTCTTCAATGAATCACTATTAACAACACTATTCATTCATGGCGGATTCAGTGCATTTCATTGGTTGAATCAAGTCATGTGAGGTGAATCGCCCTCGCGCAGCAGACTTGAAGTCATGTGTTATTGTTTTCTCGCAGAAGGAAAATTTTCGCGTGACTCGGCTTGGAATGCACGGATTTAGAAGTCTTTCACATGATTGTCGTTGGGAAATTAAGCTGAACTATAAGTAGTTTCATAGCTTGCGAATCCCTTAACTTGTGAAATTCAAATGAAGTTCACTTAGAAATGAGTCTGACATGATAATGGCAGTTGAATATGTAACAGGACATTTTTATGATAGAACGACGAAGGTAATGCTGGGATGATGATGATGATGATGATCGGGGATGATTAATGATGA